>WOGO01009909.1:0-10006 GCA_015342085.1 Leptinotarsa defecta | reverse complement strand
AGGTTGCAAGTGATGTTCGCGTCTACAATCAGGCTGATGACTCTGTTCTGGATGGATACCAGCAGATTCAGGGTATGCTCTTACATGAGAACAATACTTCAAAGAAAGTCTGATCTGAGCTTTATAGAGCATCAAAAGTTGCTGAGGTGTGTACAGTTTTCTGGTTCAGAACGTGTTCCAAGCCTCAAAAAACTTATCGAAGCAGAAAGCTGAATTGTCTGTCCTGACATTATCATATCCGGTTCGGAGACATTCATCTTTCTAGAGAAAACCGATGCCTGGGTTGTTGTGGCATTGAACTAAACCTGGTTAGTTTTACCCCAATTCAAAATCACTTCAAGGTCCTCATTAGGATATGCTACCTCCTGCTGCCGGTGAAGATGTGCATCCGCAGTTGGAGTCCTGGAATACAAATGGAATGACCAGACAAGTGTGCTATCGTCAGAAAAGCAAATCCCTCGGGAACATCAGCGTTGATGGTGTAAGTATTCGAGAGATATCCAGGGAACGTTCTTTCAGGAAGATGGAGAGCCATACACAAAAATGATCCGACAAGCTATAGCATCGAAGTTTGGCCAGGAAACCCATGGAACTTTCAAGCGTATCTCCATGGAATGTATCAACAACAATCAGAATTGAATGATTCAATAGATCATCATTTACTCCAGTTTTTGAAAAATTGAAAATTCCAATACAATTACCAAATCAGTTCATAAATGGCGATTTTAAGAAGATTTCAATTTTGATGATTACCTGATGCCAATGAACTGAGGGAACCTGCAGTGCTACCACCTCCTTCATATGCATAATTACGCAGATCATCAAACGGTGGTGCATTTGGATCACCGTCAGCTCGTTTTTTATGTTCCTCGATAAATATTCCAACATTCGGTTCTTGTCCGACACCCAACAGAGAAACTGAAAAAAAAAGAAGTTGTAACAAGCAAACTGGAGCAAACTAAAAATCTCACTACTCACATCCTATTTTCGGAGCAATCAATTCAGGAATTGGACCTCCAATGGGAATTTGGAGGGGCGTAATGTCGAAAGCGGTCATATCATCTTCGCCGCCGCCTTCGTCGTCATAATTAATAATGTTTTCACGAACATCGTCGTCAGGACCGGGATACTTGATATGGGCTTCTCTTCTTCGATTATATACCACGAAAACGAGAACTAGAACTGGAAATTTCAAAGTATTAGTAAAGGGGTTTTTGGATGTAATATCTGCCAGAGCCCAACTTCCAAATGAAATTTGACAGAAGCTGGGTTTGGAACCTTGTAGAAGACCAAATTTGACATTCAAAAACTGTCAAATTTCATTGGAACTATGGATGGCTTTCAAAATTATATTCCCTATGAAGAACATCCGAAGTGCTACATTTATGTACATGCCGATATGTGATAGTAGAAACGTGTTTTCCAAATAATTCTTATTGACTGATTATCTAAGCAACGAAATTATAAGAAATTGTCCAATTATCCAGTTTCAAACATTGTATTTCAATGTTCTCAGAATCAGTTTCTTGCAATTTTTGTTTGGACTTGGCTCACAATTGAAAGAAAACCCATTTTGAATGCATGACAATATTTTGTAACGTAAAGAGCTTATTAAACCCCCCTCGACAGTCAAAATTTTGATAAATGTGTTGAGGTTTATAAAGTCTGTAAATTTGAAAATATTCTTCTTGTATTCTTTCGTGGTTGGAATATGTTTCTTTCGAAATTTTTCTCAAAATCAGTTGCTTAGACAAAGTACCCATAATTTGTCAAATTATACAAGTAACTATAGTAATCATTATATCTACATCTATCTAGCTTAGTCTCGTCTGCATAATTTGACACAACTTGAAAGTTAAGATATAATTAAGTATGAGTACCTAATGATGGTGTATTGATGACATTTTTTACAATTGATTATAATACAGGGTGATTCATGGTTGATGAAAAATTCAGACATGTTTGATATGATTTGAGTTTGAACGCATATGATCTTCTTGTGAGATTAGAGAGCAACATGATGACGATGAGAAATTGATGTTTCACTGTTCTGTTGACTCTGAAATCATCATCTGTACTATTGATCGTTTCACTTTATGTCAGCTTGGTTTTTTCTCTTTGAACATCATACTCCTACGATCCAATGAGTGACTTCCCATTGGTACTTTTAAATACTCTTGAGGCCTGGATGCGTTATTCCAGGATTTCTTCTGCCCTTTCTGGATCCATTGATTGAAATGAAGAGTTCTCAATTACGAAATGACACTACTAATTCTTGCCTGAGATGTTTGTCGTTGACTCTACTTTTCGTATACTACAATCAAAGTAACGTTTGACTATTCGCCTGACTATTATCAAGACCATCCCAGATCAATATAGTAACCTTCTGACCTGCTGATCAGTGTTTAGTTTCGGATGTATTGAAATTACCAAGAGGGCGATTTTCTTTCATCTTTTGAGACTTGGTGACAGCTACAATACATTCAATATTTCCCTTTCTTAGTAGTTATTTTTGTCGTTTTTCAAAAATTTGTTTTGAGTTATCGACTGAGGAACATTGAGCTGAGAAGTTAAACATGAAAATGAAAATATAGTTTGGTTTCCAGAACAGTTTTGTTTTGTTTAGTGCAGGGCTTCCGTCAAATAACATTTTGTATGGATTGTTGAATATAGGTAGGCAATCGTATTTATTTCTGATACCTTGATACTTTTGAAGAACTCGAGGAATATATAGTTTTTTGAAATTCAACGTCAATGGATTGATGAAGGAAAATTATATAAACTCATTCAATTGAAAAATACATTTGCTTTGATTGTTGTAGACTCTAGTTGGTAAGTTACCAAAATAATGTTTCGTTTGATCAGAATGACTGAAATTATTTTTATGTCAGTATAAAATGGGGAACAGTGGAGGTCATATTCAAAACATCTAACACTTTTATCAACCATAAATCATCAGTTACGTTCGTATAGTACAGTCAAATTTTTTATATTCTAATGTGTCCGATAATGTTTGAAATGTGAAGATTCGGACTTCTAGTTCTCCCTGGAAGATGTCTGAGAACAACTTCTATAGGAATGTTTCTTTTTTGATTTTGAAAATCTTCATTACTTTCGTTCTAAAGACGTACCAAGCATTAAGATTCGAGTTTATAGACCTTTAATGGAAGTTCGAAACTTCAGCAATTCATTCTGAATAGTGTTTACAGCTAGGAAGTTTGTGTTTGTGCTAAAATTATGCACATGCAATCTGTCCCTGTGAATACCATCTCATTTAATCGAAAATTGTGCATGCATATTGTATGGGGAGTAATGACATGTCACTCACAAATGAGAATGCAGGTTGAATAATATTTTACCTAAAATATCTTGGAGACCTTGGAAATTATCGGCCATTTTGTGAATTGAATTGGGAATTGTTCTTAAAATCATTATCGACTATTATATTTTCTGTTATGTATTAGATGCGTCATAATCTAGACAAGAAGATTTTTACCGAGTTATTAGATATATTTACAACTCAATCACTAAGTTCCATCTTTCTTTTTGACGATATAAATAAAATTCTAGGTATATTTCTTTCACGCTCGTAAATGTGCTGTCAGTGAGACGACAAAAGTCCTCAGAAAGATGTACAAAGGTATGTACTCATTTGTTGAAACGTATTCCAGTCGGTGATGAAATATCATATAAAATCATCATCTTTTTTTCGTGTTTTTACCTTCCACAATCTGGAAAAATTGAAATTCATAACGGGGAACTTTATCAGGTGCAGAAAGGGCTAACTTGTCGTATTTGATAATTGATATGATATATAATTTGAAACATCTAATGATACTTGCGTTTTTCTTTGGTTCGCTTCATTTTTGAGCGTCCTTGACAAATCACAAAGGAGTTTGAAGTGTGAAATATGCCAATGTTGATGTCAGTCTGTTGTTATAAAATGCTTAGCCAAGTAAGATCCATTTCTGAGGAACTGTTCGAAATACACTCCTCTCCAGAAATAAGAATATACGCTGATTCTTTGAGCTTATGTCTCTTAGAGTGTGGTTCATTGGCAATCATCCTTGTCTTATTCCATTCAACTCGATGTTCACCGTCTGATTTCAAAATGTTTTCTGACAATTTTCATCCCGTTAATTGTCTATTCTAATGTAATCTCGATGTTCACTCCCACGTACTTTCAATGGTCTCGAAGTTTCACCAATATAACTCTTACTAAAGAACAAGGTATGAAGTTCTCCATTATATTCTACGTTTTCCCCGTGGGGAATATGACAATCGAAGGCGGTAGGAAATTCGGCGGAATTCCATCGAAGCCGGTAGCAACGACACTTCCAGAACGGTCGCGAGCGCAAGTCGAGTTGAGCCCGTCACAATTGGTTTATGTAAACCAGCGGCGGCCGGTTATTATTTGTTTAAGGGGATGATTTGCAGCAATATATTTTCACTTTTTCCGATTGTGGAAGGTGAAAATACTCAAAGAAGCAATAAAAAATGTTTTTCGTTTAGTATATTGCTATCATATTGGCAAACTTCATTCTCCAAAAGAGCACTTACTATTTGTTATGTGTAAGCATTGTATTTTTCCTAAGGGTTCTTTCATTATGTATTATTTTTATCTCTTACAAGTTGTATGCTCGTCTAGATTACGTTACGAAAAAAGTTAGGACTATTCCGGACAATTTAACTTTGATCACACCAAAATCAAGATGAATCATAGCTGGTTGGAGTTATTGAATTGAGATCCATAGTTTTTAAGGTATGCCATTTGGTTACCATACAATACTCACCTAGAAGAATCAAAAGACAAACTACAACGGCCAAAATGAAGTCCTTGGACGGCATAATGGCTCCAGCTGATGCTAACTCTAATTCACAGTGACCTCCCGTATAGCCTAGAGGGCAAATACACTCATATCTCAACGGAGGTTCATAGTCCCTACAGATGCCTCCGTTAATGCACGGCAACCACATGCATTCATTCTCATTGACACATGTATTGTCACGGAATTTGTAACCTTGGGGACATCTAAATTAGGTACAGAAAATAATTAGCTACTTACTCACCCAAGCCAAGAGGATTTATCTGGTTGCTTTGGCACTGAATCTTAACATGGGAAGATGGAAAATAAATCTAACTACGAGCTTTCGACTCCTACAAGCAAGCGTGAGAAGTTAGCCAGCAAGCACGTTGTATGATTGTTTGAAGTAAATATGTATACAGGGTGTTAACAATAAACGAACATTCAAGGGTGCAAAGGTACATAAATATTAATTGTTCCGTATCATTATTTTCTTCATTTAGGAACACCCTGTATATTGGAGATGTTACAAGTAGTCATGAGAAGGCTCAATAAGAGTGGGAACTGTTTTGAAGTTTGTTGGTATATTTAATCATAATCTTGGGTTCTGAAAAGAACACATCCAACTAGTCTGAGTAAATGTGAAGCCTAAACTTCTCTGGACCATTATTATTATCATTTTTGGAAAGTGATTTGCTTCGTTGCATTTTCAAATATAAAGCGTTTATTTCTTTCGAAGACGAAACACAAGCACTACAGAAAAATCCTTGGGGCGCTTTGAGAGTTCTCCAAATGAAAGAGTTCTTAAACAGTGGAGTTCGAGGTGTACTGAGTTGAACCTCAAGACGATGAGCTGGCACAGTCCATCGCGTATTTCTGATATGTACCGCACTTGGTGGAATCAAATGTGCCAAGTCACTTGAACACCTTCTGTGAGAGTATCTCTAAAAAGATACAAATCTCCAACCTTTTTTGATGTTCCAGACTATTAGGGTTGCAAGTGATGTCCTGGAATCCAAATGGAATAACAAAACAAGACTAATTCATTCAATAAGAGAAAAACTGGTTTTTATTCAGGTCAACCTGGCCGGAAAGGTATCTAATTCTGAGCCCAACAAGAGAATTTAGAATACTCCTCTGAGTTCACAACTGAAATAACCTTTCCTGAATTTTTATGTCCAAAATAATGTAGCAGGTTTCCAGAAAGCATTTTTTTTTCAATTTTCATGATTACGACTGCTACCAACTGAAAATTTATTTTGTTTCAAAATATTTGTGGGCTCAAACTGAACCTTCTTTAGACTACTGGTAATTGTGGATCAAAATTGATGTCTACCCAATTTCATCATAAATTAATCTTTTTACACAACCAACAGTGCCTCCGCTTCTGAAATCTCAATCGGAGAATCTGTTGACAAGCACGTAATCGAAAAACCATTAGCAATGATTCAATTGATGATGAGATAATGGATTATTCCTTTAATTTACGTCAAACAGTATACTTCACTTTAGCGCATTTTCCTGAAATATGATTCTAAACATGCAAATGCAGATGCAATCAAATGGTTTATCGAAAACCACTTGACATCTACCGTCGATTCCAAAGATAATTTTCTCACTTAATATGATGAGCAAGCAGACCAATATGGCCGCCAGCGCACCCATGCTGAGTTTAAGCGTTTGCCCTTCTTGGATCAGTTCGCAATTCTCTCCCCAGAACCCATCGGGGCAAGTGCAACGATATCGTTGTTTCGGTTCCAGATTGATGCAAGCACCGCCATTAAGACACGGCAAGTCGAGACACTCGTCCTTATCCATGCAGTCCTTGCCGTCAGGGGACATTATACGCCCCTCTCCACAACTATATACAGGCAGGCAATATAATCAGCATGCAAAGGCAAGAAAATAGTAAACGGATTATTATTACTCAGTGTTAGTTGAGAACAGTTTTCGAAATTATATGAATAGTGAAAAATCATCCAGATATTTTTTTTAGAGACATAATAATTATTATTCAGAAAAGAGATTAAACCTGGACGAAGAGAAAAAAGGGAAAAAATAAGGATTCAAAATAAATGTAGCAGATAATAGGAACCTTTGAAAAATACATGAATAATCATAAATATTTATACTGATTCTGGGTTTATGAGTCGAGCAAAAACACAAATTGGTTTGATTATATAATAGTACTCATTTTGCTGACGTAAAATTAAAGAAAACTTATTACATTCATGTTCATTACAGTACCACGAATATCCCAGAAATCGAAAAAAGAAAGAAACATGATAATTCACCAGAACCGCCTATTTATATTACAATGTTCTTCAATTAGCAAATTTGTTCTAACTCATAGACCGAAAATGTGTCACTGACAATTTCCTTATTATTATTTATTTATTCCGATATTATTATTATTTCCGATATTGACCTGCTGACATTTCCAGCAGGTCAATATCGGTCACTAACGGTATTCCACAAAGAAGTATGCTATTGTTCCTAATATACTTGCCTCAATGAAGTCCTTTTAATGGTTTGAAAAAAATAAAATTTGGCTAAACTAAAATGAAATAATAACCATTGTTATTGTGGATTAACTTTCAATGAGTCAGTGTTAACCTGATGATTTGATTTCATTTAAAAAACTCAGTAATCTTTTCAATAATATTGGTTTTCATCAGCCCTGAAAGCTGGAAAGTACTTACATGATTGGAAAAAATATAATAAAATTAATATAATGGGACGAACAAAATTTTACAATACATAGTCGGCATGAATATGATTTCAAAAACCAGTAGGACTTTGAGTAGATTCTGAAAGATATTTTTCTGTTATTTTTTTCGATTCCTGGGATATTGGTAGCGACACTTTTCATATGAAAACAGTATATTTGGTCATTGGTGTGACGTAAAATTTGTTATCGCTAATAATTTAATATTTTCTTCAAACATCAACTTTATTTGCATCATGTCTAAGAGTAGTTATTATTTTGTTATTCATGTTACTATTTTGTGAGTAATTTATCTACAAAACTGAATCAAACAGCTACATTACATCACTCAAAAAACAAAGGAAAATGGAGAAAAAACTCAGTGCCTTTGCAAAAGAAATAGGTTAAATTTGGCACGAACTTATCTCAACGTCATTTCTCGATAGAAATTCGAATATTTATTGAGATAAATTCGAGTCAAAAATGTTGGAATAATAAAAATCGTTAAATATAATATTGCGCCGTTGATGGAAAATAAAATAACAATGTATGGAAACAAAAATAGTGAGCATGTTGATTGTTGTTGAAGTACCGTTTTCTCCAACGATTTTTTAGAGATATCTAGACCATTTCAAAAGCATTATTCTGGTATCTAATTCACTGTTCATCACTATTTGAATAGCTCATTTCCGTCAGAGATCTTGAAGGCATATATGAACAAGCTTCCGGATTGTATCATAGAAAGTTGCTGCAAATATATTACACTTTGTTGCAGCTAGCAGCTGATAATCAGTGTATACCTTTCATTACTTGCCACTACTAAGTAATTTATGGAAATTACTACCGTTGAGGATAAGAGACTATTGTTTGAAGCCTTTGTTCATAGGATAACTCGCTTATGAAAGATATTTTGTTCGAAAATATTATACTATAAAGAAAATTATCACTCTCGACTTATTTCCATTAAGTGAATGGTCAAAACGTGATAGGATTTGTGAAAAATCTACAAGTTAAACTAGTCGTAGGTATATCCAAGTGCATTCATTTGAGTAAACTTTGACTGAGAGGCTCAAAAGGGATTATTGTAAATAAAATCACTATTCTTTCATTTATTACATGGTGTAAATACAAACAAATTTCAACACAATTTCGAATGCTCCTATTTTCTTCTCTTATCTTGTGCTCATAAAAGGTGATCTTTATGTTTCATGTAACACTCTATGAGTGATATAAAACTCTCTTCATGATGATTCTGCAAGATCGCTTGTCTAACACTTCACGAATTCAACTGTGTAAAATTTTCAATATTTTACTGATATTATTTTAGTCAATTTAAATACATAAACAGCAAAGTTTGTTCCAATCCTCATTTTCTTCATTTCATGCTATTGAATCAAAATCGTCGGTTATACTTAATATCGAAGAGTTTACGAAAAAGTATGCTAGAACAATGACTTGAATATTTTCTCTACGTTTGTGATGATCACAAAAAAAACTTTGTTTCATCTCCCATCGAAAATCTTTTACAATTTAAATCAAACTTCAAAATCGGATACCAAATTTCTAAATCACAGGGAGAAAGCCAATGTTAATTATCAGTGACGAAATAGTGATCCGAATTGATATTTTAAAACGAACTTGATGAAGCAAACGATCAGAAAACCTGTGGAAAATACTTATGTTGACGTTTCGAACTTTAATAAGTTATTAACATGGAAACACAGCTCGAGCCCTTTAGGATGAACTGAATGAAGTTTGAAACGTAGGAGGATAACAGGTAGTTTTTTACTACGATTTTCTGATACTTTTTTCAACCAGTTCCTTATTGGATGAATATTGCTTTTGAGAGTTCTGATTTACGATAAAAACATAGTGGACAAAAATTATTCATTTGCAAAATTGAATGCAAATGCTTGCAAAGTGATAAGGCTGTTTCATGCAGTGCATTTCTTCAATTCCTCCCCCCTTTTTACTTTTTGAACGGATCAACTCAAAAAATAAAATTTGGCATAATGAAATTAATGCATGAATACTCTATTTTGAAATGAAAGGAGACACCTCACAAACATTCGCGACGGAATAAGTAGACTGTTCAGGATTTATCATCAGGATATCATCTCACCAATTATTTGCACCTGCTGTTTTTCCGGAATGGACGGATGACTGGGCGCTTTTTGTTATGTACACTAAAGGTAGTTGTGAATTTGGATACAAGTTCCCTCGAATATTTTCTACAGATAGGACGATTTGGAAAACGTTCATTGAAAATCCTTTCGGTCTCGTGAAAGTTACGCATCGCACTGTAAATAAACATCGCTTCAATTTTTTCTTCTAATGGACTAGAACTGACCATTTTAGAGATTGTTGACGTGATATTAATGTGTTTGTCTTCAGGAAATTATAAAATGTTCGGCTATTTTGTAGTAGGTGAAGATATTGACTTCCAGTGTTGTGTAGTATTCATCAGAAGCTTCAAAATGATGTGTTACAAGAC
>WOGO01009908.1:0-10007 GCA_015342085.1 Leptinotarsa defecta | reverse complement strand
AATGAATGTATAGAAGACGCCAAAGTGACAAGCTATGTGATGAATAGCATCCTTGATTAGTGAAAATATTTGTAGATTCGATACTTTTTCATCGAAAAATAATGAAAACAATGTTGTAATGAAATTAACATTACTCCTCAGCCAGCTACGAGAATTGGCAAAAAAAAATATAACAAAAACAAAAAAAAATAAAAATTGCATGCATCAAAAATCATTTATATGTTCAATGAGAACTGTAGTTTACTCAAACTCGAAAATCTGTGGCATTCTGCAACGGATTATTCAAAGAAATATCATTCATCTCATCCTTTTCTATGTTTAATGCAAGACTTGTAGTTTATGTTAATATAAAAAAAAAATAGTAAATGATGATTTTTATTCATTTATTTTAGTCAAAAATCTCCAATGTTTATACACAATACCAGCAATTTGAGAAATCGTTCGCTTTTCTACATCTAGTGTTCTGAATACAACAGACTGCGTTCCAAAAGTCTTCCTAAATGGCAATGGATTCACCAGAACCGAGTGCTCTGCGATGCTTCACAAAACGAAATTTGTATACTCCTCGTAGTACTGGGAAAGCTATTCTCATATTTTGAAATATATATTAGTCTCAGTCAGAGTTGGGTCGGATACAGGAAAAAAGGATCCGAGTACCGGATACGGATACTTTCAATGTATCCGGATACTTTTTAAAAAATTACGGATACTTTCACCTAAAATGTACTCGGATACAAGTATTCGGATACTTTTTTCGAATACTTTTATGGAAACTTTTACGGATAATTTTAGAGTTAGTTAAAATAGTGTTTTAATGTATACAAGTAAAAATACTAGGGATGAATATCAAAAACAAAAAGTGATAAAAAAAGATAGGAAATAAAAGAAACTTAAAAAACTGTTTATATTTATTTTGTAAAAAAAACATTTCAGTGAAAGGAATATATTTTTAGCCTTTTACAACATTGTTCGCTAGGTGTGACATTTATATCTATAATAGTACCCTTGAGTTTGAATTTGCCTTCGTCAGTATCAATACCTCAAAGTATTCATCACTCAAATTTTTCTCTTTGGCGTATCAATCATAGTTGCAAAAGAGGAATTTTTTTCTACTGGTGCTGACGAAGGTAAGCATGTATTATACTTGAGTGACACTTTTTTTAATATTGGGTATTCATGTAATACTTGTAGATTCGTTCTTTTGTCTTCCAGATATCTTAATAATTCCAGCTTAATTTTTGTAGTTTTATTGCTTCTTTCACTGGTACCCTTAGTACCCTGTTCGTTCATAGTACTACTACTACCTACAGTGCCTACTTCTTGGTTATCTTGGAAATCCAAGTCGTCCACATTTTGGTCCCCGCTTTCATCTGATTCGTTGTAAGATTCTTATTCCATCTATTTTTTTGCAACATTTATTATACATTTTTTAATATCTTCCAAAGATTTTTTTGGATTTTTCACAATGTTATACCAAAGGTTTCATAACCAAGCAGTATTCTTCCAGATACAATAGTTCAGTTTTCTCAAAAGGTTCTAAAGATAAACTTTGTAGTAGAATTGGAAGTTTCTCTTTTACTTGCAAAATCTGCGCAACTGCATCATAAACGGAGTTTCATCTGGTAGCCCCTGGAGAACTCAGTGTATACCCCAAATTTTTAATTAAAATTTCATTGCTTTTTGGTTTATTGGGTTTTTTCCATAACTGAGTACATTTACTAAATACATTCTTTTCTTTTGTACGTATGGCTGGATTTGATCTAACAATATTTTTATAATCAGTGGTGGCTATATTTTAAATTGAAAATATAAGGAATGGATAATTGATATGAGAATTATGAAATGGCCACGCACATACGACATAGATTCTGATTCAACGAGATTGATTGGTACTTGTTATCTTTTAGTGAGTATCTTTTTATCTCACCCCGTTTTCGAGGATGCTGAACTTCGAGTTTGGGTGTCCCAACCCCGTAAACGGAAGAAATCAAGCCCTAAGTAGGGTCTACTGCACATTTTTGATATATGAGGCATTCTAATAACACATTTTTCGAGGTGGCAAAGTGCTAAAATTGTATTTCACCGTTTTCGAAGATGCCCGACAAAATGCGACAAGATACGCCTGCATAAAATGGGGCTGTTTGGTCTGGTTCTCATCCATCGAATAATTAAAAAGTATCCGAAAATCGAAAAAAATATTCGGTATTCAGATACTTACAAATTTGGCCATGGATACGGATACTGAATACCAAATTTGAAAAATATCCGAATACAGTTTTCGAATACATATAAAGTATCCGGATACTATATCTGAATACAGAAGTATTCGGATACTACCCAACTCTGTGACCATCTAATTATAATCAAAATAATTACTCCTCATCAATTTGGTTTTCAGGAAAACAAAAACACTAATGACGTAATATTCAATTTTCTTCATAAAGCATACAGCAACTTGAATAGTGGTGAGGCGACTGAGGAAGTGTTCTGTGACTTATCGAAAGCTTTTGATTGTGTTAACCATAAAATACTGTTGCAGGAGCTACTTCATTATGAAATTGCTGAAAACTGCCTCAAATGTTTTGAATCCCACCTTACAGGACATACACAATTTGTTCAAACCAATAGTTGTTCAAGTACAAAGAATGTGAAAGCAGGAGTACTCTGAGGATCGATCTTAGAACCCATACTCTTTCTCAGGCACGGATTTAGAACGGGGCATGCCAAGGTCTATGCCCCGAGCGGCAAGTTCAAAGGGCGGCCAAATTCACACTGTGCAGACGAATGAAGAACTCATTATTTACTTAACTCTGACCTACACTAGGCACGAACATTATTATTCGCGAGGCGCGTAGTCACAGTTCAAAATACGCGCCCGCTCGCCCGCAGGAATCGCGGCAACACGCGTTTGGTTACCGTGCGTGCGAAAGGGATGAAACTATATTCAAAAACTGTATCCTCTCTCCAAGACAGTGTTTGTTTCAAACATTTGTGATGTTTGTTTGTGTTTAATATTTAGTACTTGTCGATCATATTAGATATTGGACAATGTCGTGGCCAATCTCATGATAATGCTCCAATATGGCCGGCATCTATAAAGGAGTACAATATATGTCACACGTTCATGTCTATATATCTCTCACCTATAGTAAGTGGGCATATCTGTAAATAAATAGGTTTGACACAGAAAGAGCAGTGATGGATGCATTATTTCCGAAAGGCCTATGTCCAAAAGTCAATCAATTAGTGGACATCAGATAACTGAAATTTTGAAGATGATAAAGGAGGCGGCATTTTTCAGTTTTTGCCCCGCCTAAAAAAATTGAAGATCCGGGGCTGAGGCTACTCACTGGACACTGTCAATTCAGATCGGTAATTTATGAACCATTAAGTGAAAATATCTCAGTTGGTATCAGTTTATTTCCGAATGTAGACATTGAAATGTCAACTTGACATTGTCAATCAGTGTCTCTTGGTGAGCTTTTACGCAAGCGTAAGATGTCCATACACTGGTGGTTACGGAATACGTTTTGTTTCAGATATTCTTGTCAACCAACTGACGTTGCTGCAAAGAGGTTTCAATAGTAAATATTTCTATTAATTTTAGACATCAATTGTTCCCTAATAAATTGATGTTGCAGATTCTTTTATTTTTCTTAGACACAAATAAGTAACATTGCAAAAAACGCATATGTTGTATTGATATTCATTGACATATTGTTATTTCGGAAAAGGAAAAAAGTCAAATCCAAAAACCATATTGGTCAACTGATTTGCATTGTTTTACATAAATGAGTAGATATATACCGGAGTACAGGCTTGTTATCTCTGTGAATACAATACCCACTTTATTGGATCTCTTTATCAAGAGTCTCGTGGGTGAAGTGTCAAAATAGTTGTGAAAAGTATCAATAGCTGTTGTTGAGCTGTTGATTTTTGGATTGGTGTCTCAAAGTCAACTGGTTGTTATGTGTTTATTTGATTTATATTGCACTCATTGTGCTTTTAGAAAAATACTAATGTGTTTACTTAGTTTGCCTTTTCTTATTTGGATTTCTATAGTACAATTTATATTTTATTTTTTTGTACTGTGGGAGATGAAAATATACAAAGGAGTCACAGAAACACATTGATGTCAATATAACTTGATTTGAAGATGTAAATTCTTTATAAATCTGAATCTAAATATTTTTCATTAATTTTAGTGTCGCCTAATCGTCGCCCAGATGAGTAACACCACATGTGAGGCATTCAATTTATTATTAGTTCCTACTTCGTTTGTCATAATGGTATCTATATTAACCCAGTGGGCCAGTCTTGAGTTGTTCCTTATGCACGCTTTATGTTTGTTCACAACCATTGCTCATATGCATTATGGGACCTGTGTGGTAAGTTATTTCAGTACATTTTTCAATAGGTTAGAATGTTCGATGAATTCCTTTCTTTGAAAGATTTCCACATTTTTTGTATAAATATTTTGTTTTCATTGTCGACATTAAAGACATATTTTTTATGGTTCTACACTCTTCATACTGGAAAAATGAAATTATGCTCTTATTCTTGACATAATGCTTTGAAGTTTAGCCCCACAGAGGATAGTTACACAAAAAAAATATTGTGGATATAAATTTAATCCATTTTAACGTGCAATTTCAAGCACAATGAAAATGCATCAAATTTATGTTCACAAGTTATTTCTTCGTGTAACTAACTCCTGTGAAGTTGAAATTCAGACCATTATTTAACGAAAAATACAACCTACTTGTTCCATATCAATGGACAGATCTAGATACATTAAGAGTTCAAAATCGATGAGTAACTCAAACTTGATATTTGTATTCATTGAGTGAAATTATTCTCCCTTTTTGTTTTAAATCTAGCAATGAAATAATAAAACCTGAAAGTATGAACTTAAATTTCAGGTTAGGCAGATGTGCCGCCATTTCAAAGTAAACTGTTTTACCATTAAGGAGCAGTCAGATTGACTATTGGTAGACAACGCATGATGAGGAATCAAGTGTTGTCCCTCGGATTTGCATAAACCATGTAGCCCTTTATAATTTCCCTCAGAGAGTTTATGTTGTACATTGTTTTAATTTTCAGATTGTGTTTTATATATACGTGCAGGTACCCAGTGTGTGGTTTAGATAGTTTTACATTTGAGTTTTGCATATACGATGATTTAAAGGTTCTGTAAAATTAATTTGTTTCGTCTATTGTATAAAATATTTTTTGGCGAAAACGATTAGACTCATCTCTAGAGTACAAAATACTTTTGAGACATTCAAATATTCTTTGAACCCAAAAGATTTACTGGAATCATTATCTAATTACTTCAATTCCGAATGGTAAATTTCAGGTAAATTTCAGGTACTTCAGTTTTACCTTTTTTTTGAAGAACTTTTAGAAAAATTCGGCAGCCATGAAAAAGTGTTGAAACAATTATTCAACTCGGACTGTATATATCTAGCCAAAGAATTTACATATGTTTAAGTTTATTCCAATTGTCGTTAACATTGGAAAAATGCTTATAATTAACTACAATCATAGGAGAGGTCATTGTGTTTTATACTTGTTCCATTAAATCTTATGGAAAATTTTAGCAGACAAAACCGTGATTTTCAGGAACAAAGAGTATCTTTATGTTTAAAGTGTATATATTTTCTTATTAAGCATTCATTATCATTCCTACATTGTATTATTGTGAAAGTATCATATAGTTTTTACTTTGTCAGTTGAATATCTTGGTCAAATTAAGGCGTCAGAACATTCAAAATTATATACGTTTTGGATAAATTGATCACGTGGTGAAGAGAATTGCCAAATAAAGTAGTAAGTAATATTCTCAACTATCATTTCAAACTATGTGATACTTAGGTTTTTGATATGCATGTACAGATTTTTTATTCGGCAACTGACTGTTTTCAAGGCAAACCATTTGTTAATATTTTTGTATTCCTTACAAGATACGGAAGCATGGAAATTCATCTGGGGCATTAATTTCATCTGATTCCTGTTTATTCATATGTAACAGGAATACCAATGATTGTATGAAAAAATACAAACTTTATTATTTTCAAGCAATACCAATCAATCAACCGGCAATAAATGGAACCATGAGTCCTTAGGACAGGTGGTTTTATCAAGACTTTTACTCTTATGGTATTGCTAAATAAAATTTTTTGGAAATTCATCGATAAAATTCTGAGGTCTTGTAGTATTACTATTGATGAATTTTCAATGAATTTTTGCCAAGTATTAGCAAATTCAATTTGATATATTTTTTATGTCTGGTATTACTTCATGTACTAAACATTATTTCCTATAATATATGAAAATAACTACTTTTCGTCCATTCATCAATTTCTTGGTGTTTTGGTAAATTTATATCTAAAAAAAATATTTTCAAATTGCTGTGGATAGAAAGTCTGTCGTACATTAGAACTTAAGGCCCCAACCAAAAATTAATGATAAACGAGTTTGTCCTAACCATTCATTTATGAAAAATGCAGTTGAGAAGTTGATTTACCTTTTTTTCTCATGCAGATTTATGCAAAAAATTCCAGTCTTCTTTATTTTTTTTTTACTTTGAAGTAGCTAAAATAAAGTTTCCTCAGCAACATGTTGTTTTTTTCCAGTGTACTTATTGGGACGGGCGGTAGCCAGTCGGTTCGACGTGGGTGCTTTGTTGACTCACTCAAATCGACCGCCGTGTTGGTCGCTGGTTCAAGCCTCAGGCTGAACAATCGATTTTCACTTGCTATCGTCCAACCCGTGTTAGGAATCACACGTTAAAAGGTAAGACCTCGTTAGTCCTTAGCTCGCACAAGTTTTGACTTTTGAGAGTTGTCGTTCGTAGGGGTGCGACAGCTGGTTAACGAAAAAATTGATTTTAAACAGATTTTTTTCAATGTGAAGAATCAAATAACAGCGCTTTCCTAAGTAACTCAAATTAAAAAGAGATGTCTTCTAGGCTTTAATTTCTCAAGATTCAACGTATTTTTATGTTACTTTCTCTCTTCATAGATGCTCAATCAGTAGTAGGTTGTTTGAAGAGTTCCACTCATGAAACAACTGCTATTGTGAATGAGGATTCAATCGTCACTTTAGTATTCGACGTTGTGACTTGTGTGGCCATACTCTAGGCGAGTGTGTGAATCAGGCGTCACAGTTGTTGGGAATCAAAAATTTAGAAGTGAAGACCACGTCGATCCTTTGCTTTCATTAGAATTCTCAGGATTGCAGGGATAACAACTGGTTAACGTAAATAACAGAAACATCCATTTGATTTTTGTGAAATATCCTATAGCTTTTCTCATACTCAGCAACATATTTTCTCCACTAGATATGTACATGACAATTTTGACTTTTTTTCAATATTGGATTACTTGATAAAATTTCTAATAAACGGAGAGACTTCAAGATAAACAGTAAATATTGCATTGAGAATGCATACACTCCATTATTTCTATATGACGTCTGTTGGTTAATTTTTTTTCAAATTCGATTATTTTTAACAAATTATTGTGAGGATGCAACTTACAATAATAATGATAACCGACTTAATTCATCACAAGAGATAAAGGATATTTTGTTTGTATTTACATTACAAAAAACCTAAATCTATGAAAATAAAATTGCTAATGATACATTTCCTCAAATACATAGTTATTACAAAATGATTTATTTGAAAATAAAAATAAATGACATGATGTTATCATTCTCGGCGGAAGAATGGCCAGATGTTACATTTCATACTGCACGGAAGTATTTACAAAAAAATATATAATACTGACTATAGCATATTGGTCAAACATATTGAACATAAATAGGTAGGTTGGCATCTAATACGAACAACAAAGAAAGTTGATTGAGTTTGGCATGTATCCCCAAAATGTTGGATCAAATCGTCAAAGGTTTTCACGTTACCTGCTCTTACTGTGCAGCTTCTGGGTAAAGGGGATGCATCCGCCCAATCAGCAGCAAATAGTGAATGTTAGGGGTTGATTGCTTTATGGGTATGAAGGAGCATACGTAAATCGGCACTTTGATTTGTGGATACTCGATAGCACCACCGGCTCGTACGTTTTTACATTTGTACTGTCACTCGAAAACATTATGTTCGTCTATCGTGGAGAGCAATTTTTTGGCTGGTTCCCTTGGCGATATGCGCGAGGAAATAAATATATATGGGGTGATGCCAAATCCGAAATATATTCTGATATATGCTTATAATAATAATGGTTATCCAAGAATTTAACATTTGTACTAGCCAGTCCATTTATTAAGTGATACATCTATAGTAGGCGGAGTCTCATTCTCAATTTATTTTTGAAGTTATACAGAGAGTAATCCCATAATTCATTAGGAAGGGAGTTATATTTTTTTGAAAAGACGTAACAGAAGCTTCTTGTAAATAGAGCAGTAGATTGTTTAGATGCAAGAAGTGGATTGCATTTCGTGGTATTCACTTGATTCAAGTTATGCACACCTTAAAGCGTTGGTATACAAAACTGCTATTCAAAGTGAAGAGGATTTACGGAATAAAATCATTAATTCATGTGACATAATAAAAAATACGCCAGGTATTTTCAGAAGAGTGCTAAATTCAATGATGCGGCGGCTAGACGGTTGTATTGAAGCCGAAGAAGGCCATTTCCAACACTTAATTTAGTGCATTCCGTTAGTCTAGATGTTAATTTTATTTAATATTTGTTGTTATTGTTACATGATTAGTAATCAAAAATTGTAAAAATAATAATTTCCAAAATAAACATTCAATTCCCCACATTATTCCTTTAGACGTCCAGGGATATGCAATCAGGTCGACTTTTTTTCTCAAAAACTAAGCAAGATACGAAAAAAATGCAAGAGACAAAAAAAGTTGTATTTCTAATTGCATATTCCAATGAAATGATAAAAATTGCATGAAAGTCAGTGGCGTAGATTTTTAAGTCAAAAATATTCGTTCAAATCCCGGTCGAGAAGCCACTGGACCTAATAAATTGAATCACGTTCGGGCTAAATCAGCTCCTTAATGTTATAAATACCATTGCCAAATTACAACAAAATTAGGTTAAGAATAATTAAGATATTTACGAATAACTTTTTTTTTATTTTAGCATCCTGATTCTTGAGAACGAAGGGTTTGCGAACCCATGTTTATATGAACATTTCGTCTTGAAATTACCTAAAAAATTGTCTGTTGAATTTATGGTACATACTTAATTAACACCCTGTATTTGATGAAGATAATTTTGTTTTCAAAATTTTGTTGTGACTGGAATCAACTTGGCTGTTACATGAAGTATTTAATTTATAACCATTTCCAATGATTCGAATAACAAATTAAAAACTTTTCAAATTTTAACACCCAAATAATTGTAACTAAGTACCCGAGAAAAATTTGTCTCAGAAATTTAGGACGACACTCAATATTATGTCCCGAAAAATAAGTCAACAATTGTATGTGTAAATCGTACGATGAACCGAATTTCACGTGTACGTGAGAAAAAAAAATGCGAGTTGACAATTTAATGAACCGGATTCAATTATATGAATGATAATTGAGTGCTCTACGTTTGAAATCGCACGCGGCAAAATTTCAAGTAAACGTGATGTATGACATGAAATAATTTTGATTTCACTAATAAAGTAACGTGGGATTGTGTAACATATAATTAAACTATGGAAGAATATCAATTAAGTACAAATTAGGTATCATTCAACACATCATATTCAATGTTTTTCATCGATGTGTAATATTTAACAATTATCACCCGGAATAACTAGTGAACTAACTTTCCATCCAATAAAATTATTTAGATTGATATCATTCACTCGATTCTGAATTCATGACTCTCTAGCTTTCAAAAAACTCTAAATCATGTTTGTGCGAAATTTATTTCTCAAATTGTTACATACAAATGGAAAACTTTTTCAGTACTAATTTTCCAGAAATTGTTACTGTTCATAAACGTTGTTATGCATCATCCCAAACTCTCAAC
>WOGO01009907.1:0-14308 GCA_015342085.1 Leptinotarsa defecta | reverse complement strand
TGTTCACACGAACCAACTGCTCCTTTCTTCCGTGAATTTCTTCGATTTTTGCGTTAACTCCTCGCATTAGGATTATTCGGAAAGGTCCAGTCCACTTCTTAGCTAACTTGGCGGTAGTACCCTTCTCGGAGGATGGTTGATGAAGGTATACCCTATCTCCAATTTTGAAATCCGGATTCTGACTCTTCTTATTAAATTGTCCATGGACTCTCTCGGTATTCTTTTCAATGTTTCTTAAAGCGTTCCTGTGAGCAATTTTCATCCTTTGCATGAACTCGGACACGTAGTTGGTATCAGTGTCATATTTCACTCTCATCGGTTGGAATATTTCATCGTATGGGTAGTCCATATCGCGTCCATATAAGAGGAAGAATGGGCTTTCACCCGTGGATGAGTGTGTCATCGAGCTGTACGCTGCCAAGGCAAAAGGCAGCCACTCATCCCAGTCTCTCTGTTCTGGTTGAATATAGTGACTGAGTAGATCCTTCAGCGTCCGGTGGAATCGCTCTAAAGCACCGTTGGTCTGAGGTCTGTAGGCAGTGGTTTTGAGGTGTTTAATTCTCAAAATTGTGCACATCTCTTTCAGCAGGTTCGATGTGAAATTCGTACCCAAGTCTGTAAGGAGTTGCCTTGGTGTTCCATGTCGTAAAATGATGCCTTTAACAAACGCTCTGGCAACCTGATCAGCGGTCTGGTTAGCTAAGGGAAATGCTTCCACATATTTGGTAAGGGCGTCTTGAACCGTTAGAATGTATTTGTTTCCTGTATACGTCACCGGTAAAGGACCAACTATATCCATGGCAATTCTTTCCAATGGTCTCGTCGATGGGGAAAATTTCTGTAATGGGGCAGGCTTAATATGGGGTGATGTTTTTCGTTGGGCACAAGATGTACATGAGTCCACATAGTTTTTTATATCCCTCGTCATCCCGGTCCAGATGAAGGCTTTCTTGATTTTCCCATAAGTTTTGTCATACCCAGCATGTCCGGATAGTGGCAGGTCATGATATGTAGCTAAAATTTGTGGGATGAGGGTGTCTGGGGCAACCAACACATCCCCATGGCTGGAGTCGTCACTTTTTTTGTACAATACGCCATCAAGATCCAAATGATAATCGTGGCCCTCATTCCTCATCACTTTGTCGATAAGAAGCTTTGCTTTCGGATCAGCACACAGGCATTTCCGAATTCCCGATTCCAAATGGGTTCTTCCTCCGCAGATGTCCGAATACATCTGATGGGTTTAATCCTAGTTAACGAGTCCACATTTGCGTGTTTCTTTCCTGGCTTATATACAATAGTGAATGTGTATTCTGAGAGCGCTAAGGACCACCTCATCAGTCTGTTGTTCGGTTCCTTGACTTGCATCAGCCACTTCAAAGGTTGATAGTCAGTAAAAACCGTAAATTTGGTTCCATAGAGATAGCAACGAAAATGTTTTATACCCCAGATCAGCGCCAAGCATTCCCGCTCCGTTGTGCAGTAATTCTCTGCCTTGTGTAACTGCCTACTTGCAAATATGATGGGTAATTCTTACTCATCATATTCTTGCTGGAGTACCGCGCCAATCGCGAAACTTGAAGCATCCGTAGACAAGAGAAATCTTTTGGAGAAATCCAGGTACTTCAAAACGTGTTCTTTCAAAAGAGCTCCCCGGAGGTAATCGAATGCCTCTTGGCACTCTGCTGATCACAAGAATTTGCAGTTTTTTCGGGTGAGACTTGTCAGTGGCAAAGCTGTGCTTGCAAAGTCCAGAATGAATCTCCGGTAATAGCCTAACTTCAGTGGTATTGGTCGGACGTGGATATTACCAGACTGTAGATATCATAGAAAAATCTGGTCGCACTCCCTCATTGGAAACAATGTGGCCCAGATAACAAGTTTCTGGTTTCATGAACTCCATTTCTCAGGGTTGAGGGTTAATCCTGCTTGTCGAATCCGATCGAAGATGCACCTTAGTTTTTCTATATGATCATCTATGTCCCTTTTCGAAAAACATATTATATCATCCAGATTTACGAAACAGTGAGATCTCGTCAGACCAGACAAAACTGCATACATCAGGCGCATCCAGGTGGAGGGTGCGTTCACCAGCCCAAACGGCGTAGATTCGTAGTGACCCCAAGGTACGGAAAATGCCGTCTTTTCTCTGTCCTGTTCATCTACCTCGATCTGCCAATATCCTCTACTCAAGTCCAGCGTTGTGAACACCTCTGCACCTCCTAGTGCATCCAGAGTCTCCTGTATATTTGGAATAGGGAAGAAGTCCCTTTTGGTCACAACATTAAGTCCTCGAAAGTCTATACAAAACCTAAACTTCTTTTCGCCAGTACTCGACTTCTTTTCTACGAGGACAACTGGAGCGCTAAATGGTGAAACCGAGGGTCCTATAACTCCATCTTGTAACATATCTTCCAAAAGCTCCTTCATTATTGCTTGCTGTCTGAAACGTACTCGATATGGTGCTTTAAAGATGGGTCGACTGTTTCCGATGTCGATGGTGTGTTTCACTAGATTGGTAGCTTTCAAGTTTTTTCCCTCCGTCTCAAAAAAATCCTGGTATGTCTCTAGGAACGAGTGGAATCTTTCTTTTTCTTCAGTACGTAAATGTTGCAAATTATACATAGGCTCTTTTTTTTCTGGTCGATCCACATTTTCCACAACCTTTGCATCTTATGGCATCAGAATGGGGGTATTCTTGCGAATAACCTGGGACAGGGGAATAGTGTTGAGAATTCGAACGACAATGTCTTGCTTTTGCGATCTGCCCTCCGCCAGGAGCACCACAGTGTGGACAGCACACAGTCCTGAAGGTAATTTGAGCGGTTGACAAAGCTTTTCTCCAGCGGAATTCCGGATATCCACTGGAACGCTCACATCGCAGCCAGAAAATGGTGGAATCTCTATTTTCTGCTGCATTCTGGCCACGTTGGGACCCCTGGGATGTTGACTAGCAGCTGAGATAGTTTCTGGGACTACATAGCTATTTTCCTTCATGTCTCTTGGGTTATCGCTTTCATCTTTGGTGTTGTCGATCTCTTGAACTACCTGAGCCTCTTTTCTATCATTGGGTAATTTACAGTCATTTAATAAATCGTTAGCAGTCCGAAAAACAGGTACCTCTGTCAATGCGCAAGAATATACTGGAGGGGTACAAACACTTTCACGCTCTTTTCCTGGAAAATCACTGGGCTCCTCTGTTTCCTCTTCGCTACTCTCTTCTACCTGCTCTCCCCATGCTATCGGAATATACCATGGTAACAAAGCCGGTGTCCAGGTTGGTTTTTTTTCTTTTGGTTCCCTTTCTGTGTTCTCTTCGAATTCATCTTTACTTCCCGTTTCAATATTTTTCTCGGGTTCCAAATTTTCTTCGCGGTGCTTCTGTTTATTCTTCTCGGCTTGTTGCTTTCTGCCTTCATCTTCTTCTTTCTTTAGTCTCGGAACGTATTTCTTCATCCTGTTTACTTGTACTACCTGTTCTTCTCTTCCTTCACATTTTCTCAACCTGCACGTGACTGGCGTGACGGACCTATACGGACCTAACCATTTTTCTGCCAATTTCTTCGAAAGGCCCCGTTTAACTGTCATTGCTTATATTAATACTTCGTCTCCAACCTTGAAGGTGTGTTCCTTCGTTTTCCTATTGAATCTTTCATTCCTGGCCTCTTTCGCTTTTTCCGTATTAGCGTAGACTCGCTTATAGACTTGTCGCGGCCTTTCCAACAATTCTGACGCATAATCCTCGTCATAATTATATCTCATATTCGCCCTGAGTTTATAAAACCATCAATAGGTAGAGTTTGTTCCCTTTCGTGCAACAAAAAGAATGGGGTGTATCCTGTGGTGCTGTGTGGTAGTCCTCTATACGCCATCAAGACAAAGGGGACCCAGTCGTCCCAATCTCTCTGGTCTCTCGTCAGGTAATATGAGAGCATATCCTTTAGTACCCTATGCATCCGTTCGATCTGCCCATTGGTTGTTGGTGCGTAGCTGGCCGTTTGTATCTTCTCAATTCCCAATAGTTTGCACACTTCCTTGAATGTTGCTGACATAAAGTTTGACCCGCGGTCAGTGAGAAGTCTCTTCGGGGTTCCGTGTCTTGTGATTACATTTTCCACAAAGGCCCTCGCTACGGTATCAGCCTTTTGGTCCGGGATAGGTAAAGCTTCCACGTATTTGGTGAAATAGTCTTGGAAGGTTAATAGATAGCGGTTTCCTCGGTTGGATGTTACCAGTGGTCCTACTATGTCCATGGATGTTAGCTCCCATGGTTCCGAAGTTGGTGTGAAATGTTGCAGGGGGACCTTTTTCCGTGGCGTAGACTTTCTCCGATTGCACGCGTCACAGCTGGTGCAGTAATTGTTAACGTCTGTCCTCATGTTCGGCCAGTAAAATCTTCTTTGGATGTTCAGTAGCGTTTTCTGTTGTCCTGGGTGTGCGGCTAGCGGAGAATCATGGAAATCTTCCAATACCTTCCTTACAAATTTTCTCGGTATAATTAGCTTGTCCGCGTCCCCTTCAATTCGGAAGATCAATCCGTCCGAGGCAACGTAGTACGGGGAGTTTTCCTCCTCCAGTGCGTGTTGTTTCAATGCCTCCTGACAGTACTCGTCGCTATCTTGAGCCTTTTTTAACGCCTCTCGATCCCATTCCGGTTCCAACTGTTCTTCATCGTTCTTCACCACGTTTATGGCTTCCACTTGTTCAGTTTGCTCGTATATGGTTACTTCGATTTTAGTGTTATAGAACAAAAATTCTATCATCTCCCGAACTTTTGTCCAGTCCAGCTTATCCAGTCCGCATCCTATCTTTGGCATGGCTAAATATTTGTCATCATTCTTCTCGCAGCACTCCTTCAGTTGTCGCAAAGCATTCCATAAAGTTCGGTATGAGGGTTTTTCCCAATATTTATCCTTAGTTACCATGTAATAGAGATTTCGCTCAGGGAGTCGTAGCTCTGCTACTTCTCCAACTTCTTTTCCTTGTTGAGTCAATACATCGACAGCTCCGTAGATTTCTTTGAACTGTCTTGCGATTCCAGCTCCCATGGCGAAGTCCTTTGATACACAGTGAGCCAAAGCGCACTCTTCAGGTGCTGAAAATAAATTTCCTTTTCGGATAGTTAATTTCTTCATAGTTGGCAACTGATGTATTTTCCGATACTCATCGTATTCTTCAAACTCAACATCGATATAATGGTCTCCTTTATCGTACATTCGACTCAGAGCATCCGCATTTCCGTGCAGTCTCCCCTTTCGATGAACTATGGTGAAGTCGTATTCACCTAAAGTGAGAGCCCATCTGGCCAATCTAGAACCAGGGTCCTTTAATGTAAGTAGCCATTTGAGTGGCCTATGGTCAGTTATAATAGTAAATTTATTTCCGTATAAGTAACATCTGAATGTTTGAATTCCAAATATCACCCCTAAAAGTTCTTTTTCCGTTGTGGAATAATTTAGTTCCGCTTTCTTAAAACTTCGACTGGCATATGCTACTGGTCTTTCATATCCCTCTCGTATTTGACTAAGAACCGCTCCGACTCCTGATCCTGATGCATCTGCCGCGACTATAAATGGTTTGGAGAAGTCTGGAAATATTAGTATCATTTCCGAGGTAAGAGTTTCCTTAATTTTCTCCATGGCCTGTAATACTTCTGTGGTGATTTCAAATTTGATTTCCTTCTTCGTGAGGTTGGTCAACGGAGCCATTAATTCTGCCGCATTAGGTATGAATCTCCTATACCAGTTTATCAATCCTAGAAATGACCTTACTCCCTTCACGTTTTTTGGTACTGGGAATTTATGAATCGCCTCGATTTTCTCGGGGTCGGGTAGTACTCCTGTTTGCGTTAAAATGTGGCCTAAATACTTCACTTCCTTGAGTAGAAAGTTGCACTTTGTCGGCTTCAACTTCACGCCTGCTTCTCGTAATCGTTCGAAAACCTTCCTGAGTCTAGATATGTGATCTTCGGGTCCATTTGCATTGAAGATGATTATGTCGTCCAAGTAGACCATGCACAAATCTCCTGTGAGTCCTGCCAAGGTGATATTCATGAATCTCTGAAAAGTCGATGGCGCATTCACCAATCCAAAAGGCATCTTCAAGTACTCGTAATGTCCTCCAAATGTACTAAATCCAGTAAGTGGTATATCCTTTTCCACCATATCAATTTGATGATATGCCTCAGCTACATCTATTACTGAGAACAAGGCTTCTCCTCCCGCTGTGTATCCTTGGACCAAATCAGACATATTAGGTAGGGGGTAGTACTCCTTCTTCGTGACACTGTTCAGTCCTCTATAGTCGATACACATTCGGATTTTTTCTTCTCCACTTGGTAGTTTTTTCGTTACCAATACTACAGGTGCTGACCAAGGACTAAAAGAAGGTCGAATCACGCCTGCGTCTAACAATCGGTCAATTTCCGCTTCTAATACTTCTCGCTGTCGGTAGGGTATTCGGTATGGAGCCTTGCAAATAGGTTGGGATCCGGGTTCTAAAGTTATTCCATGCTTGACTTTAGTCGTGCTAGTGAGAGCGTCACCCTCTCCCAGGAAAAGATCTTGATATTCCTTCAGCAAATCAAGTAGCTCATTTCTTATAGTTGGGTCTAGGTGTTCTAGCTCAAAACCTTTTTCACTCCAATTGCTCCCTTGTAAATTTATTCCTCCTATAGTTGATTCAATTGGCGTTGTTTCCCATAGCGCCATTTCGCATGCTACGGCTCTGGCTATTTTCAGCTTCTTATTCAAGGTGACTTCCTTCATGGAGGTATTGACTACCCTGATCCATAATCGTTCCGCGTTGTCCAATATCGCGTTAGCACTGTGAACTCCTCCTATTCCGAGGTCCACTGCTTCACTGATGATGAACTGCCCCTCCACTCGTTTGACCGTGGTGGCTGGTACCATGGCTTCGGATCGGCCTAGTACTACAACTCGCTCTTCCAGTACAATATCTGTCTCCCATCTTGGCTGTGAAACCTTGTCCTCTGACCTTGAGGTCTCCTGGTGGGGTGTGTCCCCGAACCGTCCTAACTCATCTACTTTCTCGAACTGGCTTGACCCCTCTACTGATTTTTCTGGTGTCACTTTTTCTTCGGTTATTTCTTCCTTACTTTCTCTAGGAATGGCTAATTTCTCCTCTACTTTAATGATACTTATTTTTTTCTCTTTTGGCAAGTCCTTTTGGATCTTCCTGTTTTGTTTTTCTTCTGGGGTGTTTTTATTCTTCGGCTCTTCGATTTCATCGTTCTCATTACTAAATATAGCATCCCAATATTCCTCTTCCTCCATAGATTCAATATGTTGTGGTACGTCTTCAATGTTCTTCTCCTCTGGAGACTCCAATTCCTTTTTCAGTTGGGCTTTTTCTTGCTTTGAGGTCCTATCCATTTTCTGTTGACTTCCTCTTTCGCGCCGACTATTTATGTCCTCTTCTTGAAATCTCTTTACTTCCGCTAACCATTTTTTCCATTCTGTTATTCCTGTTCTCGACTGTCTCTCGTATTTTTCAGACGATCTGTATCCTCTTTTATTATTACCCTTGTGTTTCCTCGGGGAGTTTTTCGGTTTATCCCTGTAGCCGTGTTTTGTTGTTGATGTTGTGCCCCGATTCATTCCGTAGTAGATTCTAGTTACGTTATTAACACCTCCGTTGTTGTAACGATATTCTCGTTCTTGCTCCTCTCTAGTGAGAAACTTCATGAAAACATTTCCTAATTGTAAACCCATATATCTTCCATAATCTATACATGCCCAGCTTCCCCGTAGAAAATCTCTTCCTAAAATCATGTGAGCATTTCCTAAAATTTCATCGTCGCAAACTATAGCGATCCATTGTTTCCTCCAACTCCTGTCTATAGTCTCAATAGATAATTTCGTGGAACCCCAAGTTCGTAAATAGTGCCCTGTAACACTCGTTAGTTGATAGTTATCCGCTCCTCTTCTGTTTATTTTCCGTTCCTCAACAAATCCACGCTGTATTAATGTCACAGCGGCTCCGGTGTCCACAAGACATTTACACCATTTCCCATTTACCATTAATTTTACAAAATGTGGAATGTGTCCACTCGTTTCCGATGCTACGTCTGGAATTACCATGACAAGTTGCCCGAATTTCCTGGTTTCGTTGCTCGGTCTATGATTTTTTCTACTATTGTTCTGTGTCTCATTCTGCCATTTTTTCCGAGTTCGGCCTCCGTCCTGACAGAGAAACGTCGGCCCTATTCGTTTAAATTCCTCCTGTCATTATTTTCCGGTGATGAGCGATCGTATGACTTCGATGGCTGTCTATTTTTGGGTATTGCTCCCGTTGAGGGTTTCCATTCTCTTCTATTTTCCGATCTATAATTTTGAAAATTTCTTCTGTTTTCTTGGCCCTGTCTTTCTTCATAATTCCTTCCGTTTGTCTGCTCTCGCCTGTCTTGAAAATTTTTTCCATTTCTTGGTCCTTGATTCCTATTGTCGTATGTAGAACAAGTCTCGCGTTGACTACTTTCTGCTCTTCGGCACTCTCGAGCCGGATGTCCTTCTTTGTGGCATATGTTGCACGATTTTTCATAACTGGTTTTCCATTTTCCTATCGAATAACACTCTCTGGCGAAGTGTCCTATTTTTCCGCAATTATAACATTCCTGTCTTGTCCTCTCCGCAGTTGCGCGTCGATAGTGCGTGTTATTCTTCTCTTTCGAATGGGTTACTTCCCTGTCCATTCTTGCTGACGCGTTTTCTTCATTTTCAACCGATGAAATCTTCGTGTTGGCCATTTTGCCTTGAAGCATCAATAACGTGGTTTCTTGTAGCCTCACCAATTCCTCTGCTTTGTCGAGGTCCAGATCCGGTTCTTTCAATAATAGCACTCCTGTGTCTTTCATAAGATCCTTCCTTAGGCCTATCTTGAATTGGTTCAATATTATTTCCTTATTTTTCTTTTTGAGTCCTGCCTCTTCTGCCGCCGTTGCATCGTGTAAATCTTCCTTCAATAAACTGGCCCCTAAAATTCTTAAACGAGTGCAAAAAGACGAAACATCCTCCTCATGTCTTTGAAAACACCTACTCAAATTATATTGTATTTCTCCCGGTAAATGACGTGGTGAAAATTTTGCTAAAAGTCTTTGTTTTAATTCGAAAAATGTTAAAGTATCTAAATCCGGTTCTGACTTAAAAAAATTGTATGCCTCTCCGACTAATTTAAATTTCAATAATTGCAAAGTTTGATCTTCGCTCCACGTGTCTAATTTGGCTCGCATTTCTAATCTCTCAAAATATTTCCCAGGGTTTTTTCCTGTAAAATCATCCAACGTTGTTGCTATCATGCCCAGAGAATACATGGGCGGTGCCCAAGTCATAGTCGGGGTGACCATCGTCGGCGCTCTTGAGGCTGATGTCGTTGACGTATTGGTAGTGTTAGTAATTTGGGAAGAAGTTAGCATTTTTGGATTTTTTTTTTTTTAATGACCCGTGTGAAACAAATACAATAACAAAATAAAATTCCTACCTTTTTATGGCTTCTTTCCCCTGAAATGCAAACTGAAGTGACTCAGGATCTCAGTTCCTCAAATATTATTGAAACTTTCTGTTACAGGCAGCAATAGCTAAAACTATGGAATCACTTCAACTCGCCCACTTGAAATGAAATTTAATACTCAAAACCAGCAAAAATTCCTCCAATTATTTGATACGCTAGTGAAAAATGCCTACGTATTTTCCATACTATTTGGTATACTAATCTCAGCTAATATGAATTTACTACTGATCCTTTACACATAGTAACTTCCTAGAAAAGTTTTTTTTTTTTTTTTTGCTTTTCTGCGAATTTCTTCTCTATGCAAAAATAGGAATAGATATAAATTTTAATTTTTTCATCCCACACCGCTGTCAACAGTGTAATCAATCCGGCACGGATTTACTATTATTATTATATATACGTATCCCACTGAAACATCTACGATTTTATAGCTGGGTCACCAATAAATAATACGTCATTAACTGTCTATCAAGCCTTGGTAACCCTTTCGCTATTTCCGTGTTTGGTTTATTCAAATAAAATTTGGCAGCTACTGTCACCAGATGCGAATTTCTCCACATCAAATTTTGGATGTCAGGCAAGTCCGAAAGAGGCTTGAATTCCGCCTCCTGCACTAGGAGGAGGTCTTTAGTTGCAGAGAGAAAAGATCTTGAAAAAAAAAAAAATTCGCAGACACTTCCTTCCACGAGGTTACTATGGTAGATTTTGAAATAAAAGCCTGTTTAAAACCTTCAGAAGAAACTATATTCAATAATAAATAAAAAAAAATTTAAAAAAAATTAGATAATAATAACCATAGATAAATCTCAAAAAAAAAAACTAAACTCAATATTTGTGCCTTCGCCGGAAATTATTACTATAATATACGAGAGTGACGAAATACTCTAACTTGGCCGATGATTTCTGACCGCTAAATATCTTTAATGCAATTATTAGGTCCACTCTGTATACAAATTTATTAAAGCTAACTCCTTCCCAAAATCATAGAATGGTTAGTACACAACATGTATAATTAACTCACCGCTGCCTTTTTCCTGCTCGTCCCCTATTTTAAAACTTTTGCACTACACTGCTCGATTTTCGCTTCAGAATAAAAGAGTACCCAAAATCACGCTAACTGCCTGTTTTCACGAATAAAAAAAAATTAGATTCCACCCAGGAAAACTATCTCCCAAAACAAAATATACCTCCCTTGGTTGACCGTCAAGAGAACCTTTTAAATCCCTAGTTTTCGAACCTCCTCAAAATTAACGCGGACCTACTTCATAAAACCAAAAAGACTTTCGCACCACTCCCAGACCGCTACCTTACGCGAAGAGCTCCCAGAACCCTCTCTCTTTCTTCCTTTCAAAAAGCCAGCAAAATCAAATCACGAGTCTCTCGCCCCTCGCGTCTCGCGTCTCTCGAACCGTTATTTCTTCATCGTTTCGATGAGTTCTCCAAACTTTCAATTCATGGGAAATGTATATGCCTTATCGAGTTACGTGATAATTATCTCTGACTGGGCATCTTTTCAAGCCGATGAATAGTGTTTATCTTAACACTCTCGGTCCCTTGGCCATAATTTAACGTTTTATGAGAGACAGTTACGGCGTTTAAAAATAATCTGAATTGAAGAAATTTGTCTCTTTCCGAATTTAGAATTTATATTACCATACATAGCTTTCGCTAGGTATTACATCACTCTCCCCTACGAAAAAGTTCTGGGCATACACAATGCCATAACTTTTACAACTAACTTATTCTAGACAATCACAACATATAGTGACACGCAAGAATCAAATAGACAAATATAGTTTAGTCAGCGCAACTGACTTCCTTCAAATAAAGCAAGAATAATCAATAAAAACACAAGAAAAATATCAGTTCTGAAAATGTTCTATGCCTATGGCTACCCCTGTACAAGACTTTCAAACCGTCGCGTACATATGAGTCGCTCCCTTTCTCGCACTGCACTCGCGATCACACGTATAGGTTCACGCACTCTACGTGGGATTGACCACGTACTCGACGACTGTTGGCTGCTGCGGGAGTAACCTATTCCAATAGCCCGGGAAACTCCAGGACTTCTAAAGTCTGTTGACGCTGCTCCTGTTCCCGCGGCTGCAACTACGGTCAGGGTTACAAATAGTTTCTAGGTTGATCGCGTTCAATGAGGACTCCGTGGCGATAGTTTCTCGTCACCTTGTTAATTTGAAGTTCGGTACGGTTACCCGTTACTTTTGCGTTTCGGGGCACACGATAATGTCTTTTGCGGGGGCCGAGGGATTATTAATCTTAGATTTTTCCGTCCAATGGGCGAAACTGCTCATCCGGGGGTATATGGTGGAAGAGGGTGTCTGTTCCAATTCGTGGTCCTCCTCGGGCGCCTCTGGGTCGGCTTGCTTTGCTGCCTTGGCTGCCTGGCTTCGGTGAAAGACCCACACTGTTAGGGTGTTCCAAAAACTGGCTAGTATCATCACGCCACATCCTAGCGTCTGGTACAAATGGAAACCATTTAACATTACTCCCAGGATATACTTAACCACACGGAATATTGCGTAGAACCCCATCAATCCGCTCATAAATATTCCTATGTCGGTGAACCAACCCCAAATCTGGTGTAGGGTATTGTGTGCTAGTTTCTCCATCTCCTCCATGTTAAAAAGGTTCACGGTGGAAAATCCTTGGCCTGCCGTTTTTAGGCCGGCAACTCGTCGTACTATAATGTTTTCAACTGCTTCTCGCTCGTTTCCAAAGGTAATAATTCTTTGGGCACTCTTGATTTCTTCCTGAGTATATATTCCAAGTGCTCCAACTGGTTGGATTGGGCTAAATGTTAATTTGGTTTCGACTTCAGGTGACAACTCTTCGGGTGCATGTTTTTCAATTGGATGCGGGCTTAGGCCTATCCATCGATTATCTATAAAGTATAATGGAGGTAATAGTCCATTGCAATCCACTTCTTCTGCAAAATTCTGGATAATTCTGGTGACTGGGGCCATGAATTTGGTCTCATTATTTACTACAATGGGGAGTTCGTTATAGCATTTATCTGTCCTTAATATTTCAACAGATTTAGGTATGCATCGCATGATGTAAAGAACTTCGCCAAGTACGCGTCCTACATACCCTCCGCTTTCTTTTACTAGTTGGCTTAGTGTACTGGGTGCTAATGGGGCGACAATTAGCCTAGTCTTCAGTATTTCTCGTTGGGCGTTACATCTCCGATGGACGGTGTCCGTATACAACTGGTCCAATTTTCTGTTATAAGCCTGTTCGACATATAAAAATTTGCTGTTCACATAAGCCATCAGGTCTGCGTTATGCGGTAATATCTTAACCTTTGAGTTCAACCTCATGTCTTGGGCGGACCCTTCTAAAACCATTATTCGTGGGTGTTCAGTCTGCCAGAGTTCTAATTGACAAACATTGATTTTCTTTACCAACGTTACGGCAAAGACTTTCGCCTTGTTTTCGACTACTATCAATTGCTCAGTAGTGATCTTATTCGTTATTTTTTTTGCAGGACCTGCGTGAAGCAAGCTGAACTTCTCTTCACATAGTCGTTCTGAATTTGTGTCCCAAGTGGCTTCGCCGATGCTAGGATCAAAACAGTACCCCTTTAGATATGGGCATACTACATTTCCTGTAAGAACTAGTTCATTGTCGTCTAGTTTCACCTTTGCCTCGAAGTCCGTCATAGTTATTTTCACGGTGGCTATTATAACTACTGCGTTCCACGTCTGTCCATTTTCATGATAAGTTGTTCCTTGACAGGTTCCATCCGGTTGTACGATTCCTTCCAACGTTAGCGAAGCGATAGTTGTTCCGTTCGTTGTTAGGTCTCCAATTTTCTGGTGATGGATGTTGATGGATCGGTATCGGTGTGCACTGCGGCATTCTTCTGCGCCTAGTCGGTTTACGTAACTTAAGATTCCCCCGGCCACAATGGAACTATGGCTGTGCATTCCGCAATGCATAATAACTCGCGTGATCTCGATCAGACATGTCCACGCGTGTTGCACTTCAACTTCGTCTTTCTGAATAATTTGCACGGTACCCGTTTCACTTCGATAAGTTGTCTGTGGTTCCGGACACTCTGCGACGTCGCGAAGAGATATCGCTGATATCTCGGCTGCTTTGTCGTCACAGTCAAATGCAATTAGAGGCTTCACCTGGGTGATGAAACAGGGCATTAATAAGGTTACTCCCAGGATGATGGTGTTGACCTTGGAAGTGACCATCTTGTCGTTGTCCTTTTCTCCGTCGGTGTAGATTATTAGCCTTACTAACTAAGGCTCCGTCTGGAACTGTGTCTATCCCTTAAAAGAACATTTGAATGCAAGTTAACTAAAACATGGCAGAGTTATTTCTGTTGAATAATAAATACTGCAATCACATAAAATAAAAAATAAAATTATAGATTATATGTGCAACAACATCATAACAAGGAAAAATGAATCGACTTCAATTTCTATTTTGTGTAGCTCATAGACAATGTCGCTTAGTATCCTTATGTTTTCTAATCTTACTATTTTAACAAAATGATTATTTCCATTCAAACGTTATAATTTCCCTATCTAATCCCTTTTGGCGAAGGCACCCTACTTATAAACAACTACGCTCTATTCTATTAAGCAAATCCTTTATAGTACACAGTTTGATATATTGAAAATAGAGTAACGTTCCCATGAACTTTTATATACGAAACAGTTATTCCCTAACTATACATTCGGTTATATACATGAGTATAAACTTACTCTGTGAAGATAAACTCTCATAAATGTAGTGATAGTTT
>WOGO01009906.1:0-10008 GCA_015342085.1 Leptinotarsa defecta | reverse complement strand
CAGTTTGGATTCAGAGAACATATATCAACAGAAAATGCTGCAATTGAATAGAACTGGCCCATACTTGATGAAAATCCATATTAAAAAACTAATCAATACAGTTTATTATATGATTTTCACTATAACGGTATTAAAAAAAACCGTAGCACATGTTTCGCTATACAATAGCTTCTTCAAGCATTATGGTTTATGTTCGAAAAAAATATTGTATAGAGAAACACGTGTCGTGGTTTTTGTGAAACCCTTATAATAAAAATCATACAATAAACTGTATTGATTAGTTTTTTAGAAAATGCTGTCTTTAAATTGGTTCATATTATATGAAATACTTTCAATATTGCCAAAAAGAACATTCTTTTTAGATTTGGCGAAAGCCTTTGACACTGTCAATCATCATATCTTACTTAGGCGTTTAGAATTCATTGAAGTAAGAGGGATCACCCTCTACCTTTTTGAAAATTACTTATCTGGCAGAAATCAGATTGTTAAAATCAACAATATTTATAGTGATCCACTACCTAAAACCATGAGCGTGCCCCAGGGGCCCAATTTTGTTCTTAAAATATATCAATGACATTTACAAACTTGAAAATATCCAAGGCAGCATTATATCTTATACAGACGATGCAGCTCTGTCATTTCTAGGCGATACGTGGGACGACGTCTTTAAGAGAGCTGAAAAGGGACTCACATATATTTTCTCTTGGTTAAACACAAGTTTTTTGAGCGTAAACATCGCTAAAACTAAATAAGTAACATTTACCCCCACAAATAAAAATCAACCTTCCAAAAATAAACCCCAATGATATGCACATGTTCTGCAGTTGATAAGGTAAACAACATGAAATATCTTGGTGTATATGTAGACCAACATCTACGATGGGACGAACATGTAGACGAGACCGGTAAAAGACGGTAAATTATCTTATAAATTCTACCAACTCAGAAATCTCAATAATAAAATACTAACAATGATATATAACTCACTCGCAGAATCAGTTCTGAGATATTGCATTATAATATGGGGTGGTGTCAGCAAAAGCCTGTTACATAATCTAGAGGTAATACAAAATACTATCCTGAAAATCATTTTCAATCGTAAAAAAAGATACTCCACTGTAGCACTATACACAGAATCAGACTTATTTGAGGTGAGAAAATTATACACTTATCACTGCATATTATGGATGCATAATAACCCCACCCACAATATGAATCATAATCATGAAACCCAAGCCAAACTTCATCAAAAAACGAATATCCCTCGCTGTAGATTAACTTGCACTCAGAGATTTATATCATACTCTGGCCCAAAACTAATAAACCTAGTTCCTTCAGACATTAAAGAAATTTCCAATAAATACAAATTCAAGTCAAAACTGAAAAAACACGTAAATCAAAACTAAGACGTATTGAAATCTGTTTATGAACTGGATTCATAATCGAAGTTGTCTCTAGGCTATGAATATAAACTACATCCTACTGTAGGTAATATTTTGAATTAGTAGAACAATCCAACGTCACCTTCTCTTCGAATATCACTCTCTCTTTCCACCAGTTTTCCTTTCTTCCAACTATTGTATCAGTTGTATTTTCATTAGCAGTATGAGTGTTTGCTTCATTATGCAACAATGATACCTCATTTATGTGTATGTGTTTATATGTGTATAAGTGTGCATATGTATATATGTGTATATGCATGTATATGTGTATATAAATAATAAACGTTTAAGTTGTTCATAGGTGTATACTACAACTCAAGCTCTGCTTAGGTATATCAGCCTTCAAAATTGTTTATTTTTCATCGATTCTTATGCCATTATCAAATATATGGTGGTTTACGACGTTCTCCGTGATTTTTGATATCACTGATAGTAAAGCGGCTGGCTATAGTTATATTTGGAAGATTGATTGTGCCCTTTTTGGGAATAGGCTGAACGCTAAAAAGTCTGGAAAATACTGCTGCGATTTCATTTGCGTACTTTCTAAGAATGATGACGGGCACTTCATCAGGGCCAGACGCTTCGTTGATATTAAGCTGTTTTTTTAAATCTGTTTTAAAATCTGTTTTTCTGTCAATCAGCTGTCGCCCCCATACGAACGACAACTCTCACAAGTTGAGAAACTTGTGCAAGCTAAGGACTAACGAGGTCTTACATTCAAATGTGTGATTCCTAACACGGTGAAACTTTCAAAATTTGCCTGACCAGACGCTGACATTGTGGATTCTAGTGTGGAACTAGAACACTGATTGTAGAATGGGATGAAAATTGCTAGTAGATTTGCTTTTTCTATGGCTGCTGTTGCAATTGAACCATCCGCTTTTATTGATGGTGAAATTGTGGATTTTGTTGAGTTCTGATTAACAACTCAAGCTACTGAACAGAATGATCTAGACCTGTTGTTATTGGCAAGCATTTTATCCCTAATTTTCTGATCGTGAAGTTCTTTGCTTTCATTTTGTAGCTGTTTCTAGCTGTAGCTGCGAGAAAAAACAAACTTAGATCGGTTTCCTTCACTGGAATTTCTGCACCACTGCTGGTAGGCGAGATTTTTAGAGGCGACAGCTTGCTCACAATTTTTGTTGGATAAAGGTTCGCCGTTAGAAGGTCGCCTCATTGAAAAAAGAATGTATCCATCCATGGATGATTGGATAATGTTCGTGACTTCAGAAGCACAAGTTGATGGATCTTCAGAGCCGAAATATCTAGCCAGGGAAAATTTCGGAAATGGTTTCGAAGATACTTCCGCTCAGCTGATCTGTAATGCCAAACTTTGCACGGGTTAGATTGTTCCCCAACATTTATCGGTAATTGACTCGATACTGAAATGAGTTTGTGGTTAGAAGATCCCAATGGAGACCTTATGGCGACTGTCTACATTTTTGGATAGGTTGTTAGAAGACTAGCATATTCTCCATCACGGTCAGAAATCCTAGTTGGCTCATTTATAATGTGAGTAAGTCTGCTGCTTATTGCAAAAGCCTGAGCTTTGTGACCTTGTTCGTCATTGATATTTGAAAATGTGAGTCATTCGGATATGTGGATATTGAAGCCATTGAATATGGAAATTTCGCTACTGGGATGATTTATTTGGGTTAAAATGGCATATCAAACAGTTCTTTAGAGACAGATCGTACTTGGCTTTCCATTTCAAATTAATATGGCAAAATTGCAACAAATTAATGTCAGAGAACATTTTGTACTACATCGAATGTTTATATAGTCAATCAAGATCTTCGACAAATATTACATTTCATCTTAAAAAGTTAATTTTGAAAATAGATTAATTTTCGAAAAATACTGATCAATAAATGATTTTTGATTCTGATGACGGTATAATGCCCTCCATACTAAATTTTGTTTTCAGATTGTGGATGGTGAATGAACCTAGAAAAAGTGAATGAAAATTCTGATATCCTCACAGGAATGACTTCCGTGCAATAAAACAGACATAATATATGATCATGAATACGGTTAAAAAAACCCATACAAAAATTGCTATACAATTTTGTATGCCGATTCTTCATTACATTAATAACATTTTGTCACAAACTAACACTTCTCGTATATCCAATTTATCTACCCACTTCTACTATATTTTGAGATCGAAAACCACCGCTATTCACAATGCGATGAAAACGGCGATTACTCAACTGACTGACAAAGCTATTTTCTTTTTCAGATGCACAACTCCACAGAAAGCGTAGTAGTTTTGAATTCAGTTCAACTTTCTTCGACTGGAATATACAGGTGCGAAGTTTCTGGAGAGGCGCCTTTCTTCGAAACTGTTACTGAACACCAACGGATGATCGTTGTCGGTGAGTTTTCTTTGTATAAGTCGGTGGCGTACCCCCATACCAAAAAAAATTAAAGAAACAAATTGAGTTGATACAACATGTGAAGGAAAAAGCATCAAATCTTTTTATATTAATATAAATGTAAAATAAATTGATGGGTATAGCCTTTACTACGTGGTAGGAAATCATAATGAAGAAAAGACAATTGAAATTTTCCATGTTTTTACCACTTTTATAAAAGTGCATTTGGCATTCAGTTACTGTATTTTGAAAGAAAAAATATAAATTACTAGCTGTTATATTAATATAGAGCCGAAGCTACTGAAATTCAAATTTGCATGTAGGTTCTTTGCATCAAGAAAAAGGATCAGGGATTTTCATCCCCAAGGAGGAAAAATGGAGTTTCAAAGATAGAATTGAGTTTTGTCAGTTTTGAAGTTGGAAACCTGAAGTTTTGGGTTGATAAAAAAAGAATTAAACTATTTGTTCGAAATAGTGTCTCGCGGAATTTAATGTGACAAACACAATCCATGTGGGCGAAGCCGCGGGCAATAACTAGTTTTGTATACAGTATCAATACTACTAAATTCGAGCGAAATTTCCCACCAGTGAGCATTTTTTTGAGGTCTGCGAACGAAAAAATGGCATGAAATCGTTAATTTTTATTTCATCTGTGCCTATTTCTACTGACACAGTTTATGCACTTTTACTTGTAGAATACATTTTTGTGCCAACTTTATTGAATGAAAAATGTTGGAAAACTCCTTTCTATCAATTTTCATATGCTTTGCTCAACAAAAATTGGTATGTTCCATTTAATTGGACCTTATAAATGTTTATATGTTATATGTATTATTATTTTCAACTGTCAAGTAAAATTCATTTATTTATTTATTTATTCATTACCCAAACAGGCTATTTCAGCCTAATTACTTGGATAAATAAGGTAAATTACAGATATTCACATAAATATATTATCTATATTACACTTACTACCTATTAGTCAATGCCCAGAATTGTATGAGATGAACTGAGTCCAAAATTGTGGAGATGTGGAAAGTCAGTCTCAATTACTTGTATTCGATATGTCTCAAACAGTCTCAAATACTTGTATTCAATATGCACTTTAAAACATGTTTACGATAAAGTGCTGGTGGCGAGGTCCAGTCTTAATCAATCGAAATGTTGAAATTATTAGCTGATTTGATAATTTAAACCAGTGAGTGGTGCCCTTGCTGGATTCGTTTTTCTTGATATATTGAACATGAGGGTAGAACGTGTTCGACGAGGAGGAATGTTGTATGGAATCGCATTAAGAATTTCTGAAGAGTTAATTCTATTATTTATTATTTTGTGCAGAAATATCATACAGTTCAAGTTTCTTCTTTGTTTCAAAGATAATATTTTGAATTCTGATCCCAGCTGATATGATTTTATGGTATTAAAATCAGGCCAGACATGATACTGTTTCGAATATAAATATCTCAGTAATTCACTCTGGACCTTTTCCAATTCATATAGATACTTTTGATATTCCCCGGACCAAATAATTGAAGCAAATTTTAGTTTAGGCCTTACTAAAAAGTATGTATACTCGAAAAGCATGATGCATGATGTGAATTATAAGTTACTCCAAAATCTTCTACTTTTCTTTCTAGGACCTCTTCATTCATTTGATACGCAAAAGTAATTGGTTCTTTCAGACGAGTTATTGAGAGCACCGAACATTTTTTCAAATTGAAGTATAATTTATTTTTCTGACTCCATTCCATAATAGAATCACTATACCTCTAGAGCCCTATACTATCACGAACTGTTTTTACTTGTTTGAATGACTTCAAATCGTCAGCAAAAAGTGAGCAATCTGAAAATATTATAGAGACAGAATGTTATACTGGACTCACATCGTAATACTATTACTCAACCTTCTCTTCAAGTCAAAATCAGTGTATCTGACAGATAAAACAATGACAGTTTCTAGAACCTCTGAAAGAGTGTAAAACGGTATGCCTTGGAGCTGCCTGATTTTGGAGAATACTGACGTATTCGTCAGCATAGCAATACCACGAGATTTTTGTTGAATGGACTGCAAGTTACAAGAAAAGCTATAGTATTTTTCGTCTAAGAATAACGAATATATTGCATTTGACCTATCTTCAGATAGTATCAGGTGTCGAAAAAATTCAAAAATTCACCCTCAAACCCCCTATCCAAACGTTTGTGGGAGTTGGTATGAAAACAACATCAGATTTGGGATCAACCCCCTCAACTTGATGGAAATTTTTACCTCGATAGGGATGAAAAATTGGGTGCTAGCATATATAACTTCCAAATGGCTTTGAGCACGGCTGTCACAATTTCAATGTGTTTTTTTTTCTCTCTTTGTTCGCAGTTGGAATTACGATATCAAAAGGACACAATTTCAAAAAGGACACACATGTTACGTTCGATCATTGATACAATTGGGGCTGTCTCAAATAATTGTTATTGAATAAACATATGAGGTGGTCCCAGAAGTACCCCAAAAAAATTTAGTCCCCATACAGCTTATATACTTTTCCCGATAACTTTTAATAAGTTTGATAACTATATCATAATAAGAACTGATTTGCTTATCAAAATAGTCATTAACTGCTGACCTCACTTCGTTGGACACATCGTTGAGCACTGGGTCATTTATTCCAGTTTGGGGAAAGAAAATTATTCTAGGGGGCTAAATCTGGCAGATAATGTACATGAGGTATCAATTCAAACTTTAATTCACTTATTCTTGTCATTGTGCTAATGGACTTGTGAGCTGGTGCATCGTCCTAATGAAACAACATTTTTCCTTAGCTAACTGCGGCGGTTTCTGCTTGACTGCTTCAGTTGAATGTTGCAATAAATTCGCATTAACTCGATGTTGATAGTTTTACCTTTTTAAGATGGTCAATGGAAATATCCCCTCCCCAATAAACCGATACCATGCACTTGTTTGCAGATGAAACGGTTTTGTCTTCTTTGGAGCTGAATCTTCCTTTTGAGTCCACTGTTTTGATTGTTTTTTTGTCTCGAATGTGAAGTGATGGACTCATGTTCATCCATCGTTATGAAACGATGCCAAAATTCTACTTTGTTGCTGTGAAGCTTCGCTAAATATCAATTGAAACCTCTTGCACGCAGAGTTTTGCCTTCTTTGGAACAGAATCTTCCTTTTGAGTCCACTGTTTTGATTGTTCTTTTGTCTCGAGTGTGAAGTGATGGACTCATGTTCATCCATCGTTATGAAACGATGCCAAAATTCTATTTTGTTGCTGTGAAGCTTCACTAAACATCAATTGAAACCTCTTGCACGCAGCTTTCAGATACTGTACGATTCATATCACTTTTTGAAATATCTACTGAGTCTGCTAGCTCGTGCCGCACTGTAAGTCAATGATCATTCAAAGCCGCTTCGTGTATTTTCTTCTAGAGTCATCACCTAATTGATCGACCACTGCAATGTTTGTCTTGGCAGCTCGTACGAACTCGTTCAAAGTCTGCTCTCCGATAGTTTGTCAATGTAAACGAAGGAGCAGACTCACCCAGAGTATTATCCAGTTCAGCTTTTATATTGGTTGGGCTGGGGCCTTTCAAATAAAAGTACCACATGTCGATCACCAATTTTCTCCATTTTCACAAATTCATCAAAAACTTTCGCTAATGATGACTGCCAAACAATTACTAATCAACGTAGCGTCTTCAAACTTGAAACATCTGCTTTGTAGATTGTGCACTTTCCAATACAGTGATATTTTCCCAACAACTACCGCCATCTCTAGGGCAGGCCGGGTATTTCTGGGACCACCTACGTATATCGTCAAATAATCCTGCCTACAAGTTTACTTCATAATCTATTCCAATAACTTTTTGGCCTTTTGAGTTTCGAGTAAAAATATCTCCTGGGGTTCTTTCTGAAATCCACTATGGATATATTAACGTTGAATCCTCGTGAATATTCAAATTTGTTTTGCAAGAATCCCGTTCCTATTAGATTTTCCGTTAAAGGAATTAATATATGCAAATTGGGAAATTTTCATGGAGTAAAATAGAAAACATATAAATTACCTTGTTTTCACAGAAAATTTTTAGATCAGTTGCGGAAGAAATAGGAATCTCGTCTAGAGTGGATTGGTTCAGAGACTTCGCTTTAATTAGATTGCGCGAAATTGGAATCTGAAGAGCAGTATATCAGAGCGGCAGCTGTTTTAATTCAAGAAGGGACGAATAATTTGATCGAATTTTCAATATATCAAAGGTTTGAGCATTGGATATCATAGGATATCAAGAGTTTGAAATTAAAAAAAAATAGTAAATCTTCTTTAACCCCATATTCCAGTCGAAATATTCCCAATCAATTAAAATCGGGAGTGCTGCCGGAGAAGTGCTCGACCAAGCAAGAAGAATATCAGTTATTTCGTTATCCATCATTAATATCTTGATTTATTTTCTTCGACTGAATATTTCAGAAGAGGACTGGCTGAGGAATTTTTTTTTTCAACTCTCCTTGGAATCGTAAAAAATATTATTCGAAAGCTTTCATGAAGCGATGGGATGATTTGATTGTCAACTCCAGTTTTGTGGATTGAGTAGCTACCTAGCCAGTATAGGTGTTGATGAGTGGAACCAGATGCGAAAAACAATATATATGAACTCTTATTGAACAGAACTGGCCGATTCTTGATGAAAATCAAAATTGGAGCTGACTAATACATTGCATTGTATAATTTTTGCTACAGAGGGTTTTACAAAAACCGCGACATGTGTTTCGCTATATAATAGCTTTCTTGAACGTAAACTAAAAGTTACTTCCAAATTACAACCATTTTATGCTTTAACAGCGGTTTGCCTGTACTTGTTCATTTTGGTGCGTACATTGGCTCTACGAAATCTTCGAGATACCAGGCGAGATACCGTGATTGACCTTCTTCTTCTAGCTACTCGTGGGACTTTTATGGACAGAGTCAACATGAAAATTATTTCTGACTCTGAGTCTACAGAGGAGATGGATGTAGAATTCACGACTCCAACTGACCTTCCTGTGAATTTAATTCAGGAGCAAATCTACAGAGGAGGTGGATGGTGAGTTTACGACTCCAACTGACTCCCCTGTAAATTTGTGTCAGGAGCGAGTCTACAGAGGAGATGGATGTCGAGTCAACGACTCCAACTGACCTTCCTGTAAATTTAATTCATTAGCAAATCTACAGAGGAGATGGATGTCGAGTTTACGACTCCAACTGACTCCCCTGTAAATTTGATTCAGGAGTGAGTCTATAGAGGAGATGGATGTCGAGTCAAAGACTCCAACTGACCTCCCTGTAAATTTAGTTCAGGAGCGAGAGCTTCTCAACTCCCCAACTCCTGATCCAAGAACCGAACAACTACTTCAACATGAACATTTGATAGCACGAAACAACTGCTTTTATATGAACATCTGATTATACAAAAGAAACATGTTTCTATTTAGTTCATTTTCTGAAAATTTTTTTTACTCCGGCAGTTTTTCACAATTTTGTCTATGAAGATATAGAAGCATTTCATATAATCAGGAATTTTGAAAGGATGGTTCTGAGTCACTTTGAAAGATTTTTCTTAGACTTTACCTTAACTGAATATAGAGTGATTCGTTAGAACATCGAAAGTTCACTTCACTGCTACACCTATTTTTACAGAATATTAATAGGCAAAATTCCATACTGTTGGATGTCAGTCACTCAGTTTCAAATTTTAAGATACGGTAATGCACTAACTTCTGTAACTTTAGATAGTTTCATGTTTGAATGATGTGCATGTGGGCTAACATGTTTTACAACAGCCACTTGCAGCCCCTTATAACAATGAACTTATCTAATTTCTGTTCTATACTAAAGAACTCAACACCACCAACTTTGAACCTATACAGTAAGTTTTGACAGAAAATCAGCGTTGAATAATTATAGTGTGAAAAAATTCGTTTACATCAAAGACAATGAAGTGAAATTGTTGTTGACACTGTCATCTCAACGTTTGTTTGAAGGTGATTGACAATGTTTCGTGATGAAACATTGTCAACTACGGATAGTGTTACCGGATCACCCTCACGTAGCAGCCTCACGAAAACCAGGCCCCCAAACGCATACTGCGAATCCAAGAATTGCATTTACCGGATACCCTGTGAGTGCGGAAAATCCTATATTGGTGAAACTAAG
>WOGO01009905.1:0-10008 GCA_015342085.1 Leptinotarsa defecta | reverse complement strand
ATAATTTAAAAGTATCCGAAGATCGAAAAAAGTATTCGGTATTCGGATACTTACAAATTTGGCCACGGATACGGATACTGAATACAAAATTTGAAAATATCCGAATACAGCTTTCGAATACATATAAAGTATCCGAATACTGTATCCAAATACAGAAGTATTCAGATACTACCCAACTCTGTCTTAAACAGGGAAGTTCGAGGTCTACTGAGTTGAACCTTGAAACGATGAGCAGCCACAGTCCGTCCCGTATTTCTGATATGTACCGCTCTTAGTGGAATCAAATGTGCCAAGTCACTTGAACACTTTCCGTGAGAATTTTTAATATTGTTAAAATTTGCTCATCTATGGTTTGCAGTTATATTTCGGATATAATGCTAGATAGTGGGGATCCCAACGCTAGTTTGTTTATAAATTTTTCCTTCGGATTCGAAATGAAAACACACGATGGAAATGGAGAATGTTTCATTCCGTTGCCGACGGCCTGTACATATCACAAAACAAAGGTTTGAGAATAGAACAAATAACAGAGGAAATTAACAAAATAAATCAAAAACTGGTTTTCAGCATAGAGGAAGAAAACAACTCGAAACTCAAATACCTGGACATAACTATTGGATACAACCACAACAAAACAAAATTTAAAATGGTAATATACAGGAAACCTACACAAACAATCACCACCATATCCGCAAGTTCAAGCCACCAACCATCACACAAAATGGCTTCCTATAACTCATTCATATACAGAATGCTAGGGATACTACTTAGCAATGAAGCCCGGAACAAGGATAGAAAATTATATACTAAATAGCAAACGAGAATGGTTACACCCAAAAAAATAGATAAATAAGAAAATAGAATTAAACAAAAAATTCAGAACAAGGATCAAACTACTCCAACAGATGAAATAACACAACGATGGACTGCATTCACATATATAGGTCACCAAACCAAAAAATTAACAAACATCTTCAAACCCTTGAAAATCAACATCACTCACAAGCCGAACACGAAAATAACACAAAAAATAAACTATGAAAATGAAGAAGACAAAAACCTAAACGTAGTGTACAGCATACAATGCTCGGACTGCAACAAATTCTATCAAACCAAGAAAAAAGTGACCTAAAGGTACGACGTGCACAAAAAAGCATACATAAACCCAATAACATATCAAACCTTGCAACACAAGCCATATTGAACAGACATAACTTTCCCCCACCTGAAAATATCAAACTCATAAAACAAATCTATAAAGGAAACCGTATGAACATCTGGGAAAACCTAAACATCCATAAATTCAGAAGTCATAATTCACTTATCGAGGAACAAATACAAATAAAAACACAGCAAGACATAACATTCAATATACTACACAATACAATACACATTCCTAGAAACAATGGAACTAGAGAAACTCCAACACAAATGATATTACCTCATGTAACCCAAATGCAGGCAAATTTAAAGAGACATCCGGAAGACAGGAGAGAACAAATATTTGTTTGCAGGTGGCTGACAGTATTTCGTGGTGTATTTCATCAGTTCGGACTTCCATTATCTGATATAATATAAATTGATTTGATAACCCTGAAAAAAATCAAAAAGATTATATTATATTATCAAATCAACTTATATTATATTAGACAATGGAAGTCCGAACTGATGAAATACAGAAGACACATACCTGTACTAAGATGTTCTAACTGTATTAAAGAACAAACAAAAGATGAAACGTGCGTATCCTTCATTGCAACCTAGTATTTTAATTGCTGTTTTGAAATCGTCCCCGTATACCCAGTCTTTTCTAACGTAGATTGTACTTATGTTGGGTTCACTTGGATAATTTTGGGTATTTTTACTCAAGCTCATTAGCTGTGGCAAGAGCCATATCAAGAGCTGGTCGACTTCTGCTATCTATCTATCTATCTATCTATCTATCTATCTATCTATTTTCTATGCACCAGAAGAGCAACACTTTTTCTGACGCATCATTCACCAACCGAGTTGGTTAACAAATAATTTTTTTTCTACAGTTTTAAATTGATTGAGGGTGTTTCATTCAGAAATGTGCCAAGGCTAAGAGTAGATGAGGAACATCGGTATATTTCTAAATAAACTATACTTATTTTTCACCAAAACACAAGAATTTAATAATTTTGGTCACTCATTCAACTCTCCATATCTTACGAATCACAGTATTTTTCATCCAATAAAAATCCGATGAAATCTATAAGCAACTATCGGAGCAACAGTCCAGTCATCACGATTGTGGATACTAACAATCGAAACGTCGTGCAGTAACTTGGTTTAAAATCTCTCTTCGATTTTTTGTTTACTTTCTCTATTTCTTTTTCACTCATTGTCATTTTGTATGTGTACTTTATTCGTTTTATTTCATTTCATGTTCCACGTTTCATTGCTTAACATAATTGATAGGAGTATTTCAGCAATTCATTTTTATTTAATTTGTTCTTCCATAGACTTTGAATCATAACAGTATAATATTAGACAAGTCCGAACTAATAAAATTAACCATGAAACAACGTGATAGTAAAAGGAGGGTGAAGATCAAGATCATCCGATTTTGAATCTGGTGGTTATGTACCATATTTTTGAATATTTGAAAACCATATAATAGGAGCAAAATCGATAAATCTGATATTTTTGTTGAATGTATGTTCAATTATCGATTATAGGTTATTTAGAACGGTCCATGTGTCACATAAAGTATGCGTATTATTGATGAAATACCCTGTATATTGTATGTCGGTCCTTTCCTTTCATAGCTAATCATTCACTTCTTATTTTCGTGAAGAATAATCTGCACAATATCGTTTCAAAAAATTTCGAATGAATAGAAGCACTAAAGTGTAAATCATAACCCAGTCACTCGAAACACAGAACACAACTCGCAAAGGGCCACTCCACAAAAGTAAACGCGGATAAAACGAAGAATACGACCTCCACCCATAACTCATAAAAGACACGCGTCACATATCAAGCTGACGTTCGGGCAATAACCAGACAATTTCTTCAGCGAGACGCTAACCGAAAATAATATAAAACAGAAATCCCTCCTCGGCGGGAAAGAGAGCATCCGAGCTATCCAATTCGAAACAAACCTGATACAATCCTCGGGAATTTCTCTGACAAGATGAACAGTATAATTTGATTCAAACCGCATTTCCTCTGATGCTTCTGTCGGAATACCTAACCAGCAACTCGGTGTAAATCCAACTTTAATTTGCCCGGCCCCCGGTCTCTTCAGCCGAACTTGTCCAATTTATATATAACCGGGAAGAAATAAGCGAAATATAGGAAGCTGGAAAGAGGATTCAATCGCCGATTCCAACGGATGGCAGCCAGCCGAGCGTGACTGCAGATGTTCCTCAGACGTTTTGTGTGGCGGGGAATTAGGAAAGTGAATATAGCTGAAATGAATTGGTCAGTATCGATAAGACAACTAAGTATTCAACACGAACACTTTATTATTTTACAAGAATTCAGGAACTGAGAAACATGTATGCACAATGCATCTCAAAGAAAATAAGACCCCTTTTCCATTCAACTCAGAACTGGATGTGTGATCAAAAATCAGAGAGAAAATAAATGGCGTCAATTATTGAATAGAGATGGCCGATACTTGAAAAACCATGATAACACTAACTAATAGAAATAACTGTCAGATTTTCACTAAAGGGGTTTTACATAAAATCACGACAAAAAATTTGCTGTACAACAGCTTCATCAAGCTTGCTAATTCGTCATTCGTTTCATTTACTGGAAAACATAACATTTGTTATCGTTTCTATCATTGAATAAATTTGACAACAAACAGCAACAATAAACAAACCGTTACCAAATAATTACCTCCACCACCAATTTCCCCACAATAAATCAGCTGATTTTCTAAACCTTCCCTTACATCATCAACAATTTGCAGAAGCAGTAAAGAAAATGTCTACCTCAGGTATTTAAAAATTGAATGCAGGTTAGGCATTTTTCTTTCAACGTAGAAAAGCTGAGACAGTAACAAGAATTACTCGAATCTTAGGTAGTTAGCTTTATCACCTTGATCAGTTGCCGCTTTATTTTTTCTGGATGATTACGTTCTAAACTCTAAACGACTCCTGCAACTCCCTAAGAGCTTCGAGAGCGAATTGTTGGGTAATGCCGACTATTGATCTCAAATAAGTTCGGGTGAATAATTGTAGAACAATTTGTGGTCATTATTCAATCATTTTGTCTCTATTGTCGTTGATTGGTGTATATGTTTCCTACAAGAAACGCAAACAAATTCTAAGTTTCTTCCTAAATGTGACGTTTGAGTGAAGGCGATGACATTTTTCCTTATGGGATCGACATAAGACTCAATCCAAAAATCTCAGAAATCAACCAGGCTTCCCATGTCAAACCGTTCCAAGGCGAAGCTTGGATAACTATCGCCAAATGAGATTCGTCCTCTATTTTTCACTGCAAAGTGAATAGATGAAACCAGAGCCCAAAAACGAATCCTTTTTAATCCAAAGCTCATTGCTGGTCTTGACTTGTTCAAAAGGACAAGCCTGAATGATTAAAGGAATGACGTTTCAATTCACGAAGACATTATCTATGGAATCGATTATTATCAAATGGACCGTTTTGAAGAGCCTCGCTTATCTCTGATATTCGTGAGTTGGGTGTAATGTCGATCCAATAAATGGCGTCTTTGTGAGGAAAGATATCATCGTCTTCCCTAGCTCAAGCTTGTCCTTCAAGAACAGTAGAGTTCAGCATTATATTCGTGAGCTTTGTTTCTGGGCTTTTCGTTTCATCTGAAATTTTTGGCATCAATTCATCAATAACGAATCAACCTGTTCTGAAAAATATTTTATGGGAGATAGAGGGATGATGTATCATCACTCGACTCTTCACGTCACTGGAGAAACTATGAGGAGTAGCTGCTGCCTGAAAGGTGGTGAAGTGATGCTTCGGGTATAAACTTCATATCAATATTAGATACCAGTGAATCAAAAAATAACATGTTCTCCGATATTTCAGATCATACGCCCCTCCTTTAGTTACAGAGTTTAATATAATATTGAAATTTTCGAGAATATTTTTAAAAATGTTTGCATATCAAAATAACATTCTATAAGGTCATATTTTCCAGAATATTGCACATTCTTCATTGCACATTCTTCAAAGATATTGGCAGAATAAATATCTTGGAGTATTGACGTCTTAAGAAATTCTTGATGTAGCACAAATTTTTTACAATGAACACATGTCCATGGTAATTTTTTTTTGACTGCTATGAATAATGGAACAATTTTTCAGATTTTCATTGAGAGTTTCAGAATATACATTTTCATATTTTCAAATTCTGAAATATTGAACATTAAAATATTCCGAATTTCAGGGATATTCCACAATATTTTTCATCTTGAAAATGTTTCCGAACCAGAATATTCCGAGACAATCTACACTTATACTGTAGTTTTTATACTTTTTCACATACATTTATGGAATCAGTGCAAAACATTCGCCATATTGATAATAATAATAAATAACAAATGTTTATAATCAACAAGTCCAATCCAATAAAAAATTTTAGAATACTCACCACTCATAAGTCACAAAACCACGATTGAAACGAAAATGAAGAAAATGTACTCACCTGAAACAAAAATATATATGTGAAATCGTTAGTGGATAAACTAAATCATAATTATTAAAATAGAAGATGGTAAACAATCACCAGTCCAATATTTGTTCTCTCTAATCACTGTCATTCTGAGTATGAAACTTATGAAATCACATTTTCAATCTTTACAAAAAGGTGAGAATAATTTTCATGATTCTGAATATATATATATATATATATATATTGGGAAAAAAGATTGATGAAGATAGTGTGGGTTGGAAATTCGAACAAGTGAATCTAGTGATGATTTTATCCACCAGAAAAACGTTACATTATTCAGTTTTATCAATTTCAGTTTGAAATTTCTCCACTTATTTTCACATACATCTCTCAGACGGACGGTATGGACGGTAGCCGGTTGGGTTGACGTGGGTGATTTACTTCACTCCTTCAAGCGACCGCTGTGTGCACCGGTGTTTCGAACCGCAAGGCAAAACGATTGATTTCCACTTCCTGTCGTTCAACTCATGTTAGGAATCACACATTAAAAGACCTCGTTATTCTTCAGCTCACACAAGTTTCGACTTTTGAGTGTTGTGTTCGTAGGGGTTCCACAGCAGGTTAACGAAAAAACAGATTTAATGATCTCGGTGCTCTTTTGGACACTGTAAGAGAGTTTGGTGAGGGAAGCAGCTTGCAAATTTTTTCTTCATAACATCATGTGCATTCTGTAATTTCACAAGCGATGCTTACATTTTACCCACATTTCCACCTAAAACATGAATTAAAACCAAATTTCAAGCTGAAATCAAATCGATCTATAATCATTACTTGGGAATGTTACAATTTACCAGTCGAAAGATAAAATTATATTCAATAATTTCAATGTTACGTCGAATAAGGCATACAACTGGTCTTCATACTCTAAAAACTAGCTACTGTTTTCCATTTGTCTGTCAGCTATGGTTTGAATATATGCAACTATGAGCGCTGCATATATTTTCAGGTTTCGAAATCCAGAATCATGAATCATCACACTCTTCAATTAATCAGATCGTTGCCAACAACTTTTTGTCAAATTCAAAATAATACCATTACTGATTTCATACTTTTCAGCTACAATAGAAATTTACAGGTAGCCGAGTTCCTTGATCAAACAGTCAGGTGTGCATGAATGGACCTACAAAAATCGGATAAAACTCGGCGAAGGACTTGAGAATAATCCACCTCATCAGGGACATATCACTAGCTACCAGTTGACTGCATCATCAGCTCAGGTGTGTGATCAGGTGCTGAAGTAACACCTATGCTGGTCAGATGTACTTAGATGTTTTAGCTATATTTAGTGTTCAACTCATGCTTCTTATTTTTTCTGGTGGCTTTCTTCTACCGCTTTCAACAAACTGAGCAGATAATAACAGGACTAATGGAAACCACACCAACAGCATCATTGCTGCTCTTTCAGATATTTTAATTACGAAGGAGGCATAAATGGGTCGAATCAGACTAAGAAATTCACCAAGCTATAGGGAATCAGGTAGGTAACATTGTTCACGGATTACAAGACAAGTACAACTTTGACACAAACCTCAAGGTTATTGTCACAAATCGATAATAAACAGTCATCTCGAGAACATGCTTCGAAAACAGATCATGGGTCGGCAGCTGGAATAAAGTCCTAGGAAAGACATTCAAAGATCGGTCAATACACTTCCGTATTTCAAGCGGTAGTGTATATAAAACTTTGAAGAGTCCAGTTAGTCAGTAATTTGTCGTATGAATGAAGAACCTTGTAAAGGTGGTGAACAGGGATCATCATCTCCATATATTGCTCCAGCTCCAGCTGTGAGGAATATCAAAATGCAAGGTACGGGTACCTGGGTACATGAACGAAAAAATCATCATAAAGGGACCGCCTGTTTCAACACAAAATGAAGGGCATCTGAACAAAATATGGATTTATACTGCTTCACAAAATTGTTGGATTGATTGCCATGAAATAATGGGACGAAAAACAAAATAAGCCCATTACGCTGTAATGTTTTTTGAAGACTTGAAAAAGAAATGAGCAAGTAGTAATAATAAAATCGCGCAAGATTATTAGTCACACCCAATTTAAAATTTCAGTAATGATAATAAAGTTTGAACACCCAGTAAAGACGACATTTGCATTGCAGCTAATACCTCCATAACCGGAACAGCGATACGGACATTTCCAGAAAATGTTGAATTCCCTAAAGAAAACAGCGTTTATACGAAGCCAGAGCGAATCATTCTCAATGAACTCCAACACCATTTCGACTACAGTAGATGATATTATGAAATGTTATCAGCCGGCATATTTATAACCTTTGTATTGCAGTTAATGTTCTCGGTAGTGGAACAGAGATACGGACATTTCAGACAAATGTAGTCGGATAGCGGAGTAGATTTGGAGTTTCGAGTCATCCGGCGAACGCTCTTTCTCCGTCGTCGTCTCGTGCTTAAGAATAATGAGAATGTTATGGTGATGAGGCTACAGTTTACATCCCGATATTAAGTCGGGATATTAGCGTAGACGGCTCGATAATCCTGCAGGTGGTGAAGGGTAATCAAAGCGCTGTCTCGCGACTTCATTAGTTTCCAAAGTCAGTCGTTTATGATGTTATGAGACTGAGATTCACAAATTTTTTGAATGAGAGACTTTGTTAATCTTCTGTTCCCCTGTTGATTTCCACAGTCGTTGAAATAACATCAACATTCCGTGTTCTATGTTTTTGATCTTCACAAGGATCATTTTGGACCTAGAGTCTAGGTTCAAATCCAGACATCACCAGAAAATGGACATCACCAGGAAACGGATTCCAGCAAGGTCGAGCAAACTCTTGAAAATCACCAATAGATGGCAAATGCGCTTTTGCTGAAATGTCGTGAAAATAATCCCAGTGTGGACCAAGAACTCAGAACACGGATCAAAAGCCGAAGATCACGAGTATCCTGTAGGCGGTCCTCGACTGAAGACAAAATGTGGAGAATCATGACAAGAACTTCAAAAAAATAACTGTGTGATTGCAAGCGAAACATAAGTGAAGAAAACTATTGGTGTGACTCTCAAGTTAGCACAAGTTTTATGTCGGTGTTGGTGGTCTGACCAATCTTCAAAATCGACAACTGCATTGGCAGAAATTCGTGAAGCTATCCTGAAATACCATTAAAAAACGAATCCACATATTTCTAGAAATAATATAAATTCAAGAAAGGTAATTGAAGTCATGATGTTGGAACATAACTCCATAAAAATGAGATGGCATTATCGCTAGTTCTTCGTATAACATAACGATATTGTTCACAAATCAGTATTTTGAAAAAAGTCAATTTTGATTAGATGCTACATGAATAGCAAATAAATTGTTGTTGTAATTAAAGAGTTCCACGGTTAAGTCTCTAATTATCTACAGTTTTGTAGCACTTGGTTTTCATTCACTGTCCAAGATTCATAAACAAACCTTATTGATAAGGTCGAAATATTCGTCTATTGGTACACCAAATAGCAAATTCACAATATTTTTAAGCAACATACTCACTGATGCATATGTTGTAAATACGACATATTTTGATAGAAAATCTTTTTCATTAAGTGTGTCTTATAGAACCAGAAATGTATTATATAATCCACCAGATTCGGTGTATCATATATTCATAATTAACAAATCATTCGGAAGCGAGTAACACGAATTTCCGTTTTTACATTTTTTCTTATCCTTTGCGCCGCTGAAGAACGAAAGCAAGAGTTACTATTTTTGAATTCAATACATAAACTAAAGAAACACTATTTGCTACAATCAGACCTAAATGAAAAAGCTATCTACTCCGAAGATATATGTATGGACAGTTCCCCATTACTCAACTGAACCTTGAAAATATACCGCTCATGAATTTCATAGCAAAGCAACAATTTACCGTTACGAAAGAGCCATAACCGCAAACTGAGAGGCAAAACAGCGTTATTAATATTGATGAAACTATAGAATCCAAAGCTCCGCAGAAACTATAACGGTGTTGATGCAGGGCGTGGCTGGAAGGAGATACTGCCAAAAGTGTTTACATCAGCTTCACACCAGTTTAACGCCAACAATTCCAAGTTTGCGAGACGGAATTCAACGATTAGAGAAAAAGATAGGATTCGGGAGTTTTGATCTGAATTATTACCATAATGGTTATTCGAAATGACAGTTAATTTTTGTGTCCCATTTTAAAATTCATTGAATGAAAAAATAAAATATTTTTCTCAACAAATATAACGTCAACTAAAAAACAAACAATGAATGGAGAAAGTTGTTCTGTTATTCGAATATTGAATAAAGTTGCTCAGATCTTGAAAACTAAGCAACTAAGCA
>WOGO01009904.1:0-10008 GCA_015342085.1 Leptinotarsa defecta | reverse complement strand
TCAACAAATATCGATATACTAGTTCGAATAATTCGAATAATAGATTGGACTGAATTTCACATTGAAATATTATTATAGTAATATGAGGAAGGCGCCTAAGGTGTATATGAGATACTAGTATCCCCTGTACACAATTCAGAAATTTGGAATTTTGATAACTCAAATCCGAGGTTTTCCGCAATACACCAAGTTTTATCAAAAATAAAATTTTGTCACAAATGGATAATAAAAAACTTTTTAAAACTCAATGTATTTCATTTTAAGACTGAAAATAAAGATGAAATTCCAATGAATCACATCAATATTTTATAGAGCTAACAGACATTTTACCACCAAACTTATGTTTACCAGGGGAATTGTGTAACCTCCTCTTTATTGCAAAAGAAGTTCAAACTGTACTGTGTATTGAAATATTCATTCTAGAGATTGTCTGCTTACTTCACAAACATAAAGAAAAGTTTGGAAGCCATACAGAAAGGTCTACGCGTAGCGATAAAAAACTTGCCCTTTCACTGCCCACATCATCTTTGACCGAATCTATAGAAGTAGACAAATATATAATTATCTATCAAAACATATTACATCAATAAATGAACTTAAAAAATTCAGAAAATCAGTAAAGAACCTTGGTTTGAGAAAGTGCTTCTAGAGTTTGGAAGAGTATTTTGATTGCAAATTCTAGTCTTTCGGAATACCACGATGTTTATTACGATTTATGTCAAGTAATTTTGAAATTGTGTTGTTTCATTGATAACATATTTGTATATTTTTTCGAGTCTGATATTTTTTTATTGTTTTCTTTTGTCTGTTATTTTTAGTATTCACTGTATTTTTGTGATATAGTCTTAAAAAAATATCTTATATATTTTCAACATTTTATGTATTTATGAACATAACACCCTTTGTCGACAAATTGTATTACATTTTAGACAATAAAGATCTAGAAAAAATACGTTCACTACCAATAAAACGGGTCTACTGAAAAATCCCACTAGGTTATGAACTGTAAGGAGCAATACTCTCAAAAAGTTAATGTATGGTGTGATATTTCAGGCGACAGAATAATTGGACTGTTTTTTTTTCACTGATACCATTAACGCTGAACGACTATTGAATTTTTTTTTGATAATCATGGGAAATCATTGAAAATCTACCCTTCAATGGGCGACAAGAAATGTGCTTTCAGCTATACGGAGCTTCTGGTCATAATTTTCAGATGGTGCGAGAGTGGTTAAACAATGAATTGAATTGAAGGATGTAACCGTATTAGGAGATCATCATGAAAAATGAGAAATAATACTTTCTATGTTTTTTCACCACTATTGTTTGTAACTAAAGGCACTGCAGGACATTTTCAATCTGATACAATAACTCATTTTCCATTACGTTGGATTGGTAGAAATAGCCCATATGAACAATAGCCTATCGTCACTCTCCTGAAATAACTCCAATGGATTTTTACTTCTGGGAAACTGTCATAAATATAATTCACAAGTCTAGGCCACAAAATCGACAAGAACTTTGTGAGAGAATATGGCAATCCTGCCGTGAAATGAATATTCCATGAAATGAACATTGGGAGAGTGCCCAATAATAATAATAGAAAAAGAATCGAAAACTGTATCAGAATTGAGGGCGGGCCAGTTGAGAGAAACAATATTTGGAACTGACTTCCAATATAAGTGTTTATTTTATTTCATTAACTGTTGAGTACGCTTCAATCATTGTCATTTAATTTCGACCGATATCCCTGTGACTTTTGTCACTTTCAAAATGTACATGCTAATAGAGATATCAGTAGATACGCGAGATTGATAGCTTCTTATGAGTTCCCTATAAATACAATAGATATATTGATAGTCTGATGATGGTGATTGCTGGATTCTCGACTCGTAATATGCACTCCTATATATTTCAGACTTATGTTTCACTAATTTTGCAATTATTGAAACTATCGGAACGTAGATATGACATTGAAATTCCCGATCGCCCGCCGGGCGATAAAGTAGTCCGAGGGCGCTAAACTGCTACTTTACGCCCTCAAATCCGGGCGATAAATTGCTACTTTACGCTTGGTCATGAATAAAAAATAATAAACATATATCAGTATTTTGGATCAACAACTTTCCAGTCACTTATTTTCTCCAACGACTTTATGGATAGAAAATAATCAAAATATAATACTTACACCACTTTCTCAAAAAGGTACTGGACAATTTTGCACAAATCTTTTCTCTTCCCTTCATGTTTATGCACTTTAAAGACACTTTCGAAGCACTTTTTTTTCAGGGAACAGCCAAACGTTGACTATTGAAACAACACAAAAATTACTGTTCCCTCTTTTCCAAAGGCAGCTGAAAAGTTTTGTTGGATAATACGAGAATCGTTCGTTGTACCTGTGAAATAAAAAATGGTTGATAATTCTGAACGATTAACCAACGACATGAGTCATTTGCACATTTATCAAATGAGTATTTTCAGAATATATTGAAACTTCACACAGTTGAATACTGAGGTGAAATGACTGTTTTGAGAAACCAACAATTATTCTAATCACAAGTTGAATCAGTTCATTCACCAAAATAAAAATGCGCAGCTTCTGTACATCAATTTTATAAAATAGTCTACAAAGCAATTTGAACTAGTCAAGATAAATGTATTTTGGGAATTTCACAGCAAGTGAAACTTTGTGTGAAGTTGTTTTTCCAACTTCTTCATCCTTTTTGGCAATGGTATAACTAACTTTATATTAAACTTTTCATTGATTCTGAAAAGATACCCAAAGGACATAGGTGTTTTTTAAAGCGTACATTGAAGATTTAGGGTTGAGTGAAATTACAAATTTGTTTTCAATGGAAATTTATGAACAGTTGAAAGCTCTCAGCAAACAAATAGTAAATGGTATTACTGTTCATAATATAATTGAAAATAGAACCTGTACTTATCTGAACATCATCTTATCAGCACAAAAATATGCCTTTTTTCCGCATATTATTATCACAGTGAACTTTATTAACATAACATATATTTCGTGTATAATTTCATGAATGTCATTCGTGCTCGTTCAACGTTATGAGCACAGATAAACAAGATACTCCTTCTAACAATTTGACAATTATTCAGTACAACTTATCAACAACTAACAAATTCCCTTGTCCTCATTAATAACTCGTTGCACCATTCGTATTTAAAACTTTTGTAGGTAGTAATGTCAATATCGTTTATCAATGACAGTGAACTAGAACAATAGAATCGAGACTCATAGACAGATGTCCAGTTAGTCCAGATTTGAGACGATAAAATACGAATAAGAATATGGAAATGGTTGCATGATCATAAAACTTCAGATGTGAAATATCCTCTCGATGGAATCTTAAGGAGGGTAGATTGTATCATCATACGAAAAATTATCACATGAAAACTAGTATTTCCGATTTAACCAACATTCCTCAAAAAAGTCACCTCAAATGCAGACTTGACTCAAAAATAGTTCTCATATACGGTCCGAAGAGACTTCTCTTGCCAACAAAAGAAAACACTAGAACAAGAAATTGTATGGTATTATCCAGTATGCGAAAACCTCCTAGAACTACATAATATAATGAGTGTATCATTTTCTTCAGACATGAACCCTTTTTCAAACTATTCATCTCCGTGGCGAAATCCTCAGATCTATCTGTAGAGTAGGGAGAATGAGTGTAGGCCCTCAGCACTTAGTCCACATATAACCCATTGTACATCTTCCCGAGGAATTTTCCTATTACGTCCTACTGTCCTTTCCAGGAAGGTGAACAGGTAGGCCAAGACTCACACTCTATGCATAGAGGTGTGTCCACTAGCACCATATTATGGAGGTGTTTTCTTAGTTGACAATGGCCAACCATAAATCCTACTGTTGAGCGTAGATTTTTCCTGGCCATCATCAGATATTTCTTCGGCGTCAGCTTCCCAGGGTCGCCCAGAGTAATCCTGGCAAGATTGCATCTTTGATTCCATCCCATCTCTTTAGGGATTGAGCATGGGTGTAATATTTGACTAGTTCCGCAATTGTCGAAGTCATCAGGCCATGGGTGCCACTGTGTCCTAAAATTCTTAGTCTATACGCTTCCTTGGCTCAAGAGTCGGCAATGCGATTACCTTTACTCATATCGTGCCCTTCAACCCACCTCAGGATAATGTTATTATCTATCGAGGCTTAGGCTGAATCTTGGTGGCAGTCTAGTACTAGCCCTGAGATAACACGTTGTCTGTTCAAGGCTGATAGGGCTTGTTTGCTGTCAGTGCAGATTGTTATGTTTTTGCCAGAAATTCGTTTCCTGGTTATGTTTGGACCACGCGGGTATTTTTTCCCATTCCTCACTCAATCCTTAGGCTTAGTGATCTAGAGTACACTCCACATCCTGAGCCTTCTTTGGCTTTTGAGCCGTCTGTATATATGCGTATTGCATTTGTATCATCTGACTCTGTTATCTGTTTTATTTGTATTTTGTAGGGTTCATTGAACCCTACCTGGGTTCAATTGCATCACTGGTTGCCTGCAGCAGAGGTTGCACAGTGAGTGCTCAGCCTCAATTGACCTATTCCTGCTTCAAGGTTTACACCAGCCGTGCGCAATCGTAACATGGCCATTAACGCAACCTCCTTAATGTACAGGTCCAGAGGGATCAGCCCAGTAATTAATTCCATTGCCGCGGTTGGTGTTGTTCTCATGGCTCCTGTGATGTCTAAACAAGCCAGTCGCTGTATTTGATGTAATTTTTGGATGGTCGTTGCTTGTAGAACTTTCGGTCCCCATGAAATGGCTCCGTACGTTAACATAGGCCTTATTATTGCAGTATAGATTCAGGTGACCACATGGGGTGAAAGACCCCATGCGAAATCTGCAGATATAATTATTTCAAAGTCGACAATATCTGAAAGATTTGTTGTTGTATCTGTCTGATTTACCATCAACTCTTTTTTTCAGTACGAAGCTGCGTTTCTTCAAATACATTGCCAGTGGGTATTAACGACACATTCGCCTACAAGCGGAAGTTGTGCTTGAAAAGCTACTATTTTTCACTGAGACGGATATCATAACTAATAAAATGGTTCATTGAGGACTCCTGAGCACATAGGAAGTAAAGGAGAATATTAAAACTGTATGAAGCTGTAATTTGACCTATTTTGAAAAAAAAAATATTCGGTCTTATATGTTCCCTATAAGTGACATCTTTTTCATGTAGATTAGTAGAGCATGCCTTCAGATTTTCACTTTGTTACAGTACCCTACACATCAGGCGAAAGAGGCCTAATTCCACTCAGTTCAGTAATTTCATTATCGATGCTGTGCTCATGTTCAAGTGTATATCATACAACTGAATGAAGTTTCAATATTACTCAATTCAACTTCCATTATCTCTTATTAATGATATTACAAACTATGTTTCGAAAATAATTTTCGCAATTTTACCAAGCGCAAAATTTCATTCAAAATGTTCCTATTGAACAATGACACGCAATAGCTTCCATAATTATTTTACTGAAGTTACAGCAGAAAATCACAAAAAATATGTACTTATCGCAATTTTCATATGATAGTTTCGTAATCTCCACTTATTTGTTTACTAGTATAATGAAGAACCAGGGATTTAACTTCGGAATGTTTCAGAGTTATTGTCTGTGGAAAATAATTGACAACAATCCCTGACACAAAGCTGTACCCAAAAAGCGTTATTAAAAAATTCCGTTGCAAAACAAATATTCCTAACTTTGAAAAAATGTTGATAGCTTCTGAGCAAGTATTAGAATCAGCGCTATTCATTATCCACATTCATGCACTCAACGAAATAATAATTGAACAATTGAAATTAACGATAAAAACAAACTTTTATGGTTTCTTCTCGTGGTTCAGATGAAAGTAACCTCAATTTCATTAATTTATGTTTCTACTTAGTAAAAACATTTCAGTAACAGTTATTATCCATTACAAATAACTGCAGAGACTCTATAAAATACAGTTTTGTAGAAAATAAATGGAAGATTGAGAACGAAACAGATTAGGGACGGTTCTCTTCCACAATCCCAAAAATATAAAAATTGTAACGGAGAACTTTAAACAGGTGTGGGGAAAGAGCAATCTTTTCAATTGTCTTCTATGAGTTACTGTATTTAACTTATTTTTCACAAAGCAATATGTTCTATTCATCAGTAACTTTTCATATTCAATAAGTTTGCCAATTGAAACAAGAGCTGAAAAATTATAATTTATCTCAACGTTTCGTACGCTAAAATCTTCTCATTTCAGTTTCCTCAAATGAACCTTCATCCTAATGAAGTCGGATATCTTGTATATATACTTCGGAATTGGTATTTTGAGAGTTTTTTTTCTGATATGGAATAATATGAAAGAATCTTTCAAAGTATCTTTGAGAAAACGATATCATATTATCTTCTGGTATTGATTTATTATTTCGAGAATATTTGATTCACAGGACCGCATCTACGAACAAAATGATTATTTGATCTCTACATTTTTTGAAAAAATCACTAAAAAATTCGGTAGATTCATATCTGTATCAATGAAACTATAGGATTATTTTTATTAAAAGCAAAATAGAAAACTTGATTTTGTCATTACTTCAGGTTCATATTCGGAAGTACAAAGCATCAAAACAAGCTTACTGCCTGTTTCCAAAAATTCACAATTATCAAGTTAACCAACAAAATAAATATCTTTGTTTGGTGAAATGTGGAAATTGATTGAAGAATATCCAAAGAAAAAAGAGAGATTCTAAATGGTCTTGAAGTACGTATAACTAACCTAACATCTTCTACACAAGAGGCAAATCAAGTTGTCGAAAATAATAGTCTAGATATTATTTTCACCGATTTCAGTAAAGCCTTCGAAAAGGTTGATCATGAGGTTATGTTGAAAAAAATATACACTTTTGGGCTTTCAGATCGATTCTTGAAGCTTCGCATCTTATAGATAGGAAACAGTATGTAGTTTATAAGGGATGGGGATCAGAGGATCTCTTCACAAGATCTGGTGTACCCCAAGGATCCAATCTAGGACCCCTCTTCTTTTCATTACTAATAGATGATCTGCCAGAGGTAGTTAAGGACTTGCAATGTGCACTATTCGAATGATTTTAAATTATTAAAGGAAATCAAAAGTCATGAAGATGTGATTTTGCTACAAAATGACGTAGATAGAGTTTACGAGTGGTCCCTGGAAAATCGCCTCACATCCAATGTTGACAAATGGATCAGCATGTCAATTACTAGGAAATACTGAATGATTTTCAGTATAAGATTAACAATGAATATTTAGCAAAGAAGACAAAATGTAGAGATTTGGGAGTTAAGCTGAATAAAAAACTCACTTTTGAGTAACACATGACCACCATTATAAAAAGAGCTCATAGAATGTTTGGCTTCATTATCAGGAAATCATTTAAATCCACAAAAATTCTAACACACATTACTAAGACATAACAATGCATTTGTGCGTAGTATTGTATCTGAACTGCAGTACATAGTTCAATAATAGAAGGAAAGATATATTTGTTCTGCCTAAACTTCGATCTAGGTTTGAATTCCCCACTATTCAATATATGTTCTCTTGCAAATTTGTTTGAGAAATGTAGATTTCTTTGTAAAATGTAATGTAAAAACATTTGAAAAAATATTGAAATTGAGATGTCATCTTTAGAAATTAATACTAATTGTAACTGAGAGTCAATTCAAATGAAAAAGGTCATTTTGCTACTTAGAATTTGATTCAGGTGATTTGGAGTAATTTTAGTTTTAGTCATTTTATTATATCGAGAATGGTTATTTAATTAGTTTTTGATATTGTAATCGATTATATTGGAGCTGCTTGTTCTGTAGGTTACTTAATAAATAAGATAGAATGAGATAGGTGACATAATAAAACAAAATTATCTTGATCTTGCAGACATAACAGTTGCGAAATATAAACTTGATTTTTGTTGTTGAATTCTGCTTATTTCTGAAGTCGGAGATTTTTTCATCAACTATGTGTTTTACAATCCACAACATGTTTATCTCCAATATCAAGGTATGTAGACAAAAATATAGCTCTATTATTCAATCAATTTGTGGTAATGAATAATGGTGGTCATGATAATGTTGAATCTGCAACAATTATCGTTTCAACAAGGTACTATTTTTCAAACGCGATTCCATGATTTACCATTTTTTGTATATACTTAACTTCGATGGAAATTTATAACTATTCCAATGAAAAAGTTTTATAATTACTTTCACGTGCACTACCCAGAACGTTAATTTGTACATAATCAGTTGAATGACATCGGCCACTACACAACGTTTCGGTACAAAGTCTTCAAAGTATTTTTATGAATTAATCAATTACTTAGAAACATGAATACTCAGAAATGGACATTTCAGAAGCAGTACCTTATCTAGGAAGGACACAAGGAGGTAAACATAAACGACCCCGACCGAGTGAACCCAGAAAAAATTCAGGCGATAACCATGGGAAGAACGATATCTTCTCCGTCTAGGAAAGTGAGGGTCTCTGGAAGGAAGATCAACTGGCAAGCGCGGGTAAAGTACCTCGGCCTTCTAATAGACCGCAGGCTCACTTGGAACCCACACATTATATCAGTTAAAACAAGGATCGAGAGCCGGATAGCCAGTCTGTACCCTCTGATCAACAGAAGATCCAAAAAGAGTCTCAGAAATAAAATTACCATCTTAGCTCGCAAAACAAGCTAATAAGAATGATTGTGAATGCTCCTTGATTCGTGGGGAATGAAGCCATCTGCAGAGATTTGCAGCTACCTTCCATTCGGCGGTCCATTCAGTCGAGGAATCAGCGCGTTTTTGATTGCGCAGAAACTCATGAAAATCCGTCAGTTAGGAAAGCTATAAATAATGCTGTAAACGACTCCTCCCGATATAGAAGGCCCCGACACTGTCGAATCAGGCCCCTATGTCCTCCGTTAAAAAATGAACAATTATTTCATCCATCTCACCCCAGCCAGGTAGGGGTACACTATGAAGGGCGGCACTGATGTCTGAGGACATCCATGTCGCCATTCCACCATGAGTCATGACCCATTTGTCCCTCTGACAAACATCAGTTGATAGGGTAAGGGAGCCAGGCTCCAACCTGAACGGAATTAAGACGACGGCTTGGTAGGTAAACATAAAAGTAACTATTCAGATATAAATTGGAAACTTACTTTTGCCTAAAAGTTCAGAAGATTGTTATAGTTCATTGGTTTATAGAGTTCATAAAGACTGTTTCAAAAGTTACAGATATGAAAAATGTTTTTTTTGAATTCCGAAAATCGCAGTTGATAAGCGTTTTCAGCCAGATTGATCATAGAACTTGAGACGAAATAAGAGTTAATATTAGTTCGAAACTGATTTTGAAGATCTCTCGGGATGTTTCCGGACAATTCATCGAGAGTATATTTTAGATCAAATTTTTATTTCAACAACTAGGTGACGTGGGAAACTTTGGCCACATACAATATTTCTAGGGAATTTCTAGGGTTTAAAATAATAACTAACTCATTGTAAGTGTGTGTCAGAACAATAACACTTACAAATAATATTAATCTCCCATCCTGTTAGTCCCGTTATCCATGTTTACCTACCATAAACTGGATGGTTTGCCCACTCCAGAGCATGTCACGTATAGTTAATTGCCAGTGTGAAAAACATGATGTGCTCAAATTCAAGCCACAAATGGACATTGATTGGCCTTGGGACGCTTTTCACCAATTTTAATGACTAATTGCGTGTCGTTGCACAGCCGTGGTGGATTAAATTTACAGAGCGATTCAACCTTCAGTTATAAATTATTCGGTGGCATTCCTGGCAAGTCCAATGAGTTCATAAACTTGGTTGGATAATTCACTGCTTCAGTGGCATCGCAAACTGTATCTTCGTTCGATAAATAAGCAATTTTAGGTGCCGAAAACTGTGTAGGGAGGAGCGATGGCCCATCCCTACTCCGTGGTGTTT
>WOGO01009903.1:0-16284 GCA_015342085.1 Leptinotarsa defecta | reverse complement strand
TTCGCCTCAACCATACAGCTCAAGTTGATAATTTTCAGATTAATACTTCACGAGATTCTACAATATTTTCTATACAAATGCTCGTTATTTAATATCTCCACTTCAAACTACTTCAACACCTGTCTTAAATCAATTACAACATCACGGCTCCCGGCAGCTAACACACAGACCCGAATTTTTAATATCGAACAGGTAGGTAGTTTGGAAAATTATTCAACCTACACGAGGGTAGCAATGACTGAATTTAATCTTTATCGTTAGATAGTATTGGGTCGAGCGCGCAGAGTTATTTCTTTTTATTTTCAATGTCGTGCGACATTGAATGGTGTATGAAATCTTTTGCATCTGGGGAAATATGGCAACACTGTCTTATGGAGAATCCCATGTTGGGACAAAAATTTGTAAAACGGAGCTTGACTATTTTCTCCAAATTTACATGATGTTTCCCACAAGACGGTGTTGTCATTTGCCCCACGATCTTGTATGTACTACATAGTAGTACATAGTAGTAGTATTTTTCAAAGCTTTTCTTATTCTTTCAGAAGCCCTATAACAATCTTCATCCTTCACTTGTTTTCTCTTTGTATTCATCCTTTATGAGGCTGAGGATAGATGCAATATATTTCACCATATCAGCAAACATTTTTCAGAATTGCAGAAACAGGTTCAACAATGACTGATTGATCGAAGTGGTGCGCCTATATATATAGCCAGGAAATATTCCTCGAACAATAAATCAGAAACAGCACCACCTAGCGGGGAAGCTTTGCGTACGACATTGAATGGTATATGAAATCTTTTGCATCTGGGGAAATATGGCAACACTGTCTTATGGAGAATCCCATGTTGGGACAAAAATTTGCAGAACGGAGCTTGACTTTTTCTCCAAATTTATATGATATTTTCCATAAGGCGGTATTGCCATTTGCCCCACGATCTCTTAGCTACTCTACTAAGCTGCTGTTTGGGATTGCACGTGTGCGGACACATAGGTTCCGTCTCATTTAGTTAGAATGTATAAAATGTAGGTGCTACTGCAACAGCCAGTAAGGAGCAATACAGCAGAAGTATTGAAATGTTCGAAATTTTAAAGTAGTTTTTTATATACCTCTGGCCGATGACAATCTTTGTACAACATGCCATTCAGTTGATTCCAAAGGAGATTTGAAATGAGGGTTAAAATGTATGATGGAATGATAATTGAAAGCTTATTGAATCCACATCAAACATTTCAAATGAAACTTAATATTGTTTTATACATGGATAAAATATCATATCAAATATCATACATGAGTTAGCATTGCCTTCTAAAAAGACAACGTTGTAGCCATTTCGTCATCTATCGGAATATTGTCAAACAACTTGAAGTAGTGAGAAACAAAAGAAGATATTTGCTGTTTTTCGATGAAAAATTAGGAATTGAAATTTATCATTATTTTACGGGTTTTTTTATAATTTCTCATTGCCATTTTTTACCTCATTAATATCTAAAATTTGAACAGAAAATTATATTTTTCATATTTCCACTTCAGAATGTATCTGTTCCACTACAAAAAATTTCTAAAATATTATGCGGTCGATTTTTCTGTGCCACTGAAAAAGTGCATTTTTCATTTTCGACAGTATGACTACATTATGATATAATAAACTAGGAAGCTTTGAAACTTTGACTTATTCACTGACACAGAAAAATAAACCAGATGATATATTTGAAGTTATTTGTGATAAAAGAGGTACGCTTTAATAAATACTATTTTCTATTGGAATTACAGATATAAATGAAGTCAAAAATGGTATTTAACAAATTTGAGAAAAATAAGTGAATTGATGAAAACATGCAATTTTTTAAATTCACATTTGGAATCTGAGCAAACATAGTCTCTCGTTTCTCACAACATCAAGTTTTTCGACAATAATTTCAATGATAATATTAAAGCATTCCCATATAAAACTTAAAGGAAATGACTACTTCGTCACCAATTTTCAACAGAATGGTCAGGGGCCGTTCAAATATTACGTGAGCACGATGTGGTGGTGGAGGGTCTTTGCTTTGCTTATTTTGGATGACATGGGGGGTAGGGAATTCTAGACGATAATTACGTCATCGGTAGTTATTTACTTTTCTAGACGAATGGCAACCCTCACATTGTCTTTGCTTGAAAACGAAACGCATTTTCGGGGATTCCCGCAAATGATGCATACATTTAGGCACTCGCTTTAAAACCGAGAATTATCGCGCGCTGTGCACTTGTCTAAATTAGTGTATTGTTTCGTTTGGATACTCTAGCGAGTACACGTATTGTAAGCATAGTAAAGCAAGTTAACATTTGTGGTACCATTGATTCCATTAGCCAAAGTTTAGTATTTAAATAAGATGTCGTTTCAAATAGACACATGCAAGTTATACCAAAAATTGTTTGAGAGTTTTAAAATATCTCATACAAGTACGAAAATACAAAATGTTCAAAAGTTAGTTAACGAAGTGTGACGAAATTACAAATTACTAGATATTATTGTATCTAAGAGAATCGAAGAAGAATTGCAAGCGGCAACTGAGAATAAATCCAATTTACTAAATTTTTTTAAAGTGAGTGACGAAATCATTTCAGGTACCTATGAGTACTAGAAATATTAGAAATCGTTAAAAAGTTTCTCTTAACTGATTAGAAAATATTATGGCCTATCTCAAAGTATAGAGGTAATATTCAATATATAGATTTATATCTTATTATTAATTCCGTCAATTGGTCACAAAATACCCATCTGTTTATGCTGATATCAAACTCACTTCCAATAAGCTAGGACAACCGGAAGCCTCTGGATATTCTGGACCAACATACATCGCTATTCGAAGTGGAAAGCATAGTTCATCTACTGCTAATACTCATGCTCAGGATTTCGAGACGTTTCTCGAACTTGAAGAGTTTCGACCATTAGCTAAAACTGACCATGGACTAGTAAAACCAGTGGTAAATAATTGCAATGAATCTGCTTACGTGATACTTGAACGGCCCCACTTGTGTTATATCATTGAAAAAAGAGCGTTATATTTTCTCAAATGGTCTGGAAAATATACTATTGTTGCTGATAATATAATATTAGATTTGCGATAGAATTGAACGATACTTTGTGAACATCCATAATGTATTCAAGTAACATTTGTGAGATTATCACTGAACAGTTTACAAAACCGTGACACGTGATTCACTATACAATAGCTTCCTCAAGCGTGTTCATACTGCAGTATAACAATAAGAAAAATCTCAATTCTTAATGGAGATAATCTTAAGATCGGGGTAATGTGAAAAAAATGTGTTTTTTTGTACTTTACCGTAAGAAAAAAACTTCATCATCACTTTTTTACTCTGCATATCATATAACTGTTTGATCTCAATAATGACTGAACATTAATCGAAATATGCAGAAGAACTCATTGAACTTATAGGAATTGATATCTGTATGACACTGTATGTTTTAATGAACCAGTTTATATATTCGTGGAAAAATTTTCCAAATTGTAATTTCATTTTTTTTCAGGTGAACAGTGATGTCTCCCAACAACCAAGAAACTCGATAAAAGTTGGATGGTGCATACCATCATCTTGTACAATTCATGATTTGAAAAATAATTTGAATGACTATTTAGCTGATGTAGTGAATAGATTCAAGACCAACAATATCACATATACTGTGAATTTTTTGGATATGTTTTGTCACACTGCGGGCGAGAATTATTATTTCGATAAGGCTGATATTTCTTTTTGGTAAGTAGTCATATGAGGTTATATTTTTCTCGAAAAATTATTAAAAACATCATACAAGATTTTCAACGAACTTGACGCGTGAAAATTTTGGTTGTAATTTTAAAAAATTAAAGAGAAATATTTTTCTAGTTTTTCAGTAGTTCTGCGAAATAAAAAAACTATAGGTCCAAATAGCGGAGATGAACTAACATGAAGTGAATTATTCTATAGATACCAAAACCAAAAACGTCTACGAAATACTAGAATTACATAATGGCCAAATTGAGGTTCAAAAGATTTCAAGGAAATACTGATTCACATTCAATAAAAACTATAGTTGTGCATACAAGAACGTGAACAATATTCATAATTTTTTTAATTTTTAATTTTGATTTATTGATCTTTTAGATACAAATAAGATGAGTCACATATACACACATACATTATTACCCAAGAATGAATATTATACTGTTTCGCCGTTTATTTGTGTTTCTCTGGATAGAACAGCTATATACCGTCAAACGGGGTGAAGTCGATCAAAAATAAAGGTTTTTTTCATCCTAGCGCCTAAAATATTGAATTTTTTTAAATGAGATCGAAAATAAAGATACCTGAAACATCAAACCATCTGATGAACCCATTATTATTTTTGTAACTTTTTCCATTTACGCATTTTGGGTAAAGTCAATCACCTGTTTTAAAGAATAGAAAAATCGACTTTTCCCTCTCAAAGGGTAAAATCGCTCTACGTACAATGAAAAAAACATGTTTCTTCTTTTTTGGTGAAATTAATCCATCAAAAAATAGGAAAATGCTTTTTTTTAAAATTGTCATGTAATCTTTACTCAAAATAACTTAACAAAACAGCTAAAAATTATAGAAAAATATAGGAACATAATTTAATCACAAATTCTAATACCTAGCTACGGAAAATATCACATTGAAATGTAGATAAGTTCAGTCAACACTCCAATAAAATTTAACAAAAAGTATAAAATTCTTAGCTGTAGAAAATAGCTTTGGTAAAAGAATATAAATAAGTAAAACTCATTCCAGAAGACCTTGTTCTTCTTGCCCATTGTATTAACAGTAATTTCTTCACCTGAGATAGTTTCAATCTTGGCAATGAAATGTCTATCTCTTTTGTTCATTTTGAATTTCACTAATACGTAATCATTTACAATAAACGTTTCAGAGTTTTGCTCATCTGCCAAGCTTTTGCTTATGGTAGAGGGTTCTCCTATTTTGTATTCTTCTCTGAATGACTTCTCTGACTCCACAATCTCTAAATCCAATTTTTTTTATGACTCAATGTCACTTATATTCTTATTTTCAGCTTGCTCAGGTTCTTCTGATTCGCTGTCACTTCTGGTGTTGATGTTTTGTGATGTGCATCTGGATTCAGCTATTAGCACATCCGATGTCCCTATGCTCTTTCCTGCAGATACATTCAGTTTTTTTCCTCGTTTTATAGTATTTAATGGACCTGTCCGAAGTTGTTCAAGATGGTCTACTATAGCACCTGTCCATGATGTTTCAAGGGTATCGTCAACTGTTTTACGTGGCATTTTCTTAAGTACAGCGTCCGGATTGAATGGCACGATGCCACATGCCTTGAACCCTGCAATAGAGTTGGCTTGAGATCTGAGACCAACAGACTCCACAGTCTCCTTAAGAAGCTTTGGAAATACAGTTTTGGGAAGCACTCCTCTATTTTTTAACTTCCATGTTTCTAATACCTTTTTCCATGCAGCCTTAAGAGGTCGGAAGAAAGCTACATCTAGAGGTTGTAGCAGGTGTGTCGAATTAGGTGGAAGAAGGACAAACTTAATATTGTTATTTTCGCATTCTCGTATTACGCTTACAGTGACGTGGCTACTTAAATTATCTCCGATCAGAACTTTATCTCCGTCTAGCTTTTTGAAGTGCGGCAAAGCAATAGAATAGAACCAGTCTTCAAAGATGGTGGAATCAAACCACCCGCTGAGAGTGCGATTGTATCTGGCCCCTTCTATACCCCCTTCAGTCCATCCCACATACGAATGTTTTGCCTTATAGACAATGTATGGTGGAAGCATCGTGCCGTCCCCTGATATCGCAAACATGACCGTAGTGCTAGTTTTCGTGCTATCTATGGCCCTATGTGCATGTTTGGTGCCTTTTTTTAAAACTACTTTCACAGCACCGGGGTCATCTACGAAATTCGTTTCGTCATAATTGATAATATTAGAATATGGAATATCCTTTATGACATTTTTTAAATTTCGGAAATAATCTTCCACTGACTCGTAGCTTAACGCTGCTCGAACTCGTTTCGTATTTTCTGCCAGTTTTATGGTAAGATTGGGATTTCGCTTCATAAAACCATTAAACCAATCTGTTCCAGGTAAATTCTCTATAAACCTTGGTTCTGTCAACCCACGCTTTGTTAAATAATGCTTTACAATATGCTTGATGTCGATTGGCTTTAAGGGGAATCCCCAATTGGCGCAAAGTTGCAGGATTTCGGACAAAAGTCTTTCTTCGTTTGCATCTAGGGCGGGCGGTCTCCCATACTTCAGCTGATGTCGTCCGTGAAAGTGATCATTGAGTGTCGAGTAAGGGACGGCAAATTGTTCAGCGGCAGCCCTTATTGACATTTTATCTTGCTTCACCGCCGCCACTGCCCTCTGAAGGAATAATTCGTCATAATTTTTCTTTCCCCGGGGTCCAAACTTTTTCTGATAGTGTCGAGGCATCTAAGAACAAATAAAAACAGAATTAATATAGACATAAAATGACTCTCTCACTAAACAGGACATCGCCATATGTTTGGCAACACTGTACAGGTTGTTCTGTGTACCTTATTGTACTATACAATAAACATAACTTAAAATATTACTTCTTAAATTGAAAAGTAGGTAATAATAACATAGGTGTTTCTGAAACTGACAGTGATCGAAATTACCCCTCAACAATAGTTTTTTTTTAAACCTCCAATATAGTATTAAAAAAATTAAATTATAGTGTTATTTTTGTTTATTCACATTCACAAATAACTATGTTTTCCCATATTATTACGAAATCTATTCCTTCGCACAAGCTGAAGTTGTGGAATCAATCGTTTTCGCATGTTTAAATTTTAACCAATTTTCAATCTTCTATAAATACGTGTGCCTACATGTTCTTACCTTATGTGTCACTGAGCACTCTGCAATCGATCACTACTAAAATCTCACTGAACCAGTAACTAGTGGACAGTTGTCCACTATATAAAAATGCACCCTTCCCGTTTTACGCGCTGTTTTCTTCGCTTTGGCGTGCTTGATCGATTTTTTCCCCGCATGTTCGAAATTACCCCGTTTGACGGTACGATGAGGGGACTTCATCAGGACTAGACACCTTGTTGATATTGAGCTGTTTCAAAATTCGTCAGACTAGACGTCGTCGACAAGTAATTTCCGCCATTGTGGATTCTAGTGTGAAAATAGTGGGTGATGCCTTTTCCAGGAAATCGACTGTGGAGTGGGAGGAAACAAATTGTTCACCTAGTAGATTTGCTTTTTCTATGACTGTTGTTGCAATTGAACCATCCGTTCGAGTTAGCGGTGGAATTGTGGATTTTGTGAAGTTTTGATTAACAGCTTGTAGCTAACGACCAGAAGGATCTAGACCCGTTGGGATTGACAAGCAGTTTATCCCTAATTATCTGATTGTTAAGTTCTTTGCTTTCATTTATTCTGAATTTGCAGCTGTTTCGAGCATTAACAAACCTAGTTCGGGGTTTTTTGCGCCACTGCCGGTAGGCGAGATTTTTGGAGGCAACAGACAGCTTGCTCACAATTTTTGTTGAACCAAGGTTTGCCGTTAGAAGTTCGTTTCAGAGAAGGAATATATGCATCCATGGATGATAGAATAACGTCCGCGACTTCAGAAGCACAAGTCGATGGATCATTACAGCTGAAACAAACATCTAGCCAGGGAAAATGTTGGAAATGGTCTTGAAGATCCTCCCACTTAGCAGATCTGTAAAACCAAACTTTGTTCGCCAACATAGCCCTAAAGGGGAGGTGAGGTGAATCGAGAAAAGAAAAAAGAAAGATTGTTGCGTACCTAAAAGGCACTGCGTAGTATCCCCTAGTATCCCCATTGATCATAATAGAATCGTGATATATGATGCGTCAAATGAAGGGGAACATGCTAAATTTATTGGTATAAGAAATAACGAAAATTGTTGTATGTCAAAAAGGCAATAAAAACAATAATTTGTATCTTCTTAAATAATTTAGAAAATAATGATATATGGTACGTCAAATGAAAGGGAAGGGGATGCTGAATTAAAAAAAGAGACGGTACCTACAAAGATTGTTGCATGTTAAGAAACATTAATTCGTAACTTCGTTAATAATAGTAGGATCGCGATGTATGATCAGTTGAATATAAGAAGAGTGATGATTTGAGAAAACAGATAAAAACAAAGATTGTTGTTCGTTAATAATAGTCGAGTCGTGTTGAAACTAAGGTAGAGAGTTGAAGAACTTAATCTTTGCAGACAAATATCACTTTTTGTCGTTTGTCAAATAAGCAAATGTCAACTGTAAAACAAAAAAAATTGTAATCCAATTTTGCTTAAAGTGGTATCATTGGAATTATCTAGATATTCAAAAATATTATTAATTATTTTCCGGAACTAATGGGATTTTACAACCTATTTCCGTTATAAGAGGTGCAATAGGCTGATGTGGGTACTCGTTTCATTCGAGTTCCTTTATAGATCACGAAATATATGATATTTAGGTTTAATAATAGTATAGCTCATTGGAAATCTTAAACGTGAGGGAAATTGATATAAAATTATATTTGAAGGTGTTGAACAAATGTTAAATAAACTCAATAGTAGCAACCATATGAACTTGAAGGTTTTGGTTAGTATAAAAATGCAATGGTTATATAAGTTTTTTATTTATTGGGATTGAAAGAAATATATATTCAAATTTTCTGCCGATGTTTTAGTACTCAGTGATGCATATTAATTGTCACACGATAGACTCCTAGGTGTACAAGGTTGGCGAAGCGTGATTGGGGGATTTATCGTCTATTTACCTCATACAAAATTGATTCCATGATATTTACTTTTGATTCACTGTTTGAGGCCTTTGGTGAAGTAATGAATATTACTGGAGTTTTTTCCCAACACCAAACCATTATTTTAACACCTCGACACGTGTTTCGATCACCAAGCAATCATCTTTAAGAGGAAGATCAGTTTGATCTTGGTGATCACTTGGTGATCGCAATACGTGTCGAGGTGTTAAAATAATGGTTTGGTGTTGGTAAAAAACTCCAGTAATATTCGATGATATTTGTTGAATATCTTTCAAATTCAGATGTTTACTTTCATGAAAAAAATAAATTAAAATGAGGTAATAGATGTTCTACAAACATGACAATCATCACATGTGATACGTTTAAAGACGAGTACTACTAGCAAACATCAGAACTATGACACTTGACGCGCATACACCAATCAAGTTAGCGTCATCAGGAAATCAATAGACATGAAAAAGCCTTCAGAAGAGAAGAGAACGTCCTAAAAATACGTTATCGTATTCGAAGGCAAGGCTATATGTTGAATTATAGAATTTTACTTATATAGGAATTCAGTCTATTTTGGTTTATTCATAAATATGCTGCAGATATCCAATTGTCATTTGTTACAAAGATACCAAGTGAAAAAACAATAATTTTTCCTTCAAATCGCTAGATTCAGAAAAATAAATAACCACTCCAACTACGTATGTATTTGTTGGTAGACATGTGAGGTACTTCATTAAGCGAATGTTTTTACAAAGAAGAATATCAGAATACTTCAAATACAGACGTTTACTTGAAAAAGAGTAAATGTATAATACAGATTCTGGCCCAAAATTCCATGCTTTTTCATAAGTTATCCGTCAGTGATATATAATTATGTAACTCTATTTTGAACCAATGGGAAGCGATAGTTCCTATAACTTCAAAAATCAAATTTGCTGCCTAACAAAACTTAAATTGTGCATAACTGATTTTCGTCCATACCTCAGAATGAGTGCATTGAGCCCATTGGAGTTTTCCTGTTCAAAATCACTGGTAATGTCAAAATCAAATAATTTCGTGACATGTGTTCCGTTATACGATATCCTGCTCTCCAATGCACTCATTGAATATTTTCATTATTACAAGGAAAAAATTATATCGTACTACCAATTTTTCCAATTTTTGTTAACAGCAATAAGTCGTAGTGCCTTTTGGCATGCAACAACATTTGTGTCTAATCAGCTCACCTTCCATTTTCATTCGACTTACCACTCGGCCGAACCGGCTATTATCAACGAAGATATGACTCTCATCAAAACCAAAGATTTGAGTTAATGCCTTTTTAGCAAGCAATAATTTTATTTTATTTTCACTTTACTCAATTCAGCACTCCATTCATCCGCGTTCAACACATTGCAATCCCCTTTATAAATACCGATATAACCATTTTGGTACGCTACCATCATTTCCCGATTCAATATCCCCAATCCCCCATACCAGTCGCGATTCCTTCAATACGCAGCCACCTTTTTTTCTCTTCTCAATTCAATAAATTCAGATATGTGATGGAATCGGCCGATACTTGATTGAAATTCATAACGTACTCTAGTGAAAAACTCAAAATAAAATGTTTCTTGAATATAATAAATTCAGCAAGTCTCAATTCATCTATTACTAAAAAAGATACTACTTAGTGGCTGTTCCATAAGATTTCGATCGGAGGTCTGAAATTTTGCAGACTGACCCATCATACGAAAAATCATGGGATTTTGTCAAACTAATACAATATTAGTTTGCAAATGTCCATATAGGACGAAACTGTAGTAACATATCTACAAATAAAATTGTAAAAAAAAAATAGAAATTTCAATTTCTCATTTTTCATCATTATTAGCTTGCTTGTCAATTTCTTAAGAAATTTTTCAGATTTTGGTGATCCAATCATCACCATTCTTGTGGCATTCAGGATTTTTCAATTTAAGTATATCTCAAATGTCTTTAACTATATATAGCGAGGCAAATGTACGATATTATTCGTATCACGGGGACAATACATATAAATTGCACAGCGCGTAATTCGGACGGCAGACATTGATACAATACAATAAAGAGAAAACGTGTACAATATGGACTCTCTACTTCTCCATCGATAATAGGATTACGATTCGGATATCAGATGAAGGAACTGTAGGAATCGAAGCTTGAAAGAACTGTCTCGTGCAATACTAATAGTGTTTTCGATTAGTAAAACTAGTGTGTACTAGTGTGCATTTCTTTCCTTCATTAATGTATCAAGAAATAGAGAAGAGAGAAACAGTGAATATGCACTGGTTTCAAATGAGCAAGCATTAGTTCTTTAATGTCCTAATCATCTTTAGGAGTTTTTTCCTGAAGCTGAATATTCTTTTTGTTGCGAATCGCACATCAAAAAATAACCATCGCATTGATCGTTCGTACCTGTATGGCACATGACAGTTGTCATTTACTTCAAATAATAAAAATTACACAGCTGCAAAATTGCAATTTTTTTGTTTACAATAAATAACAAATAAGTATTGTCTGAATACAGTTTGTAGGCAAGTTCAGAAACATAACTGAAAAAATAATTTAACTTGTCTACCTTAGAATTACAGAAAACCTTTCCGTAGGAGGTATTAGTTTTTTTTATATTGAACGATTGTATCAATCTCGGCCCTGCCATCAACAATTCTTCAAACCAAGAGGAATCTATATTAATATAGTTGAAGTCAACCTCTAAATGAAATTGCTCAGTTAATAGCAGTCTCAACATAAACTTTTATATTTATTTTAGCACTATAAAAATAATTGAATGTAAATGTCTTCTTTTGAACTGTTTTTTAAACACAGTTGAGTTCAAGTATAGCGTTCTGCTACACTTCGCCATATTGAATAAAGACCATTAGTTATTATTATATTTCCTTGTATATGGTTGTCGTCCGTTATTTCTTTCAATTTCTAGACTTTCTACGAATACTACAATTTTCATGGAAAGTTTCGATAGTTTCTAGAGACTATGTATTTGAAAAAGTTGTAATAAATTATTCCACGCATCCATATCTGAAGCCAATGTAACTAAAAGTTGAAACGTATTACAGAAGTTCTGTGATCCCATGATGTATCTGATTCGCAAAAAAAATTCAAATAATTCAGCTTCTTTACGGAATTTGTTGAAGTCATTTTATTCGCAGAAATTTGCAAATTTACCTTTTGCCTCTTAACCAAACTCTAGCGAAATGACTTTGACCACAAACTAGGACACAATACCTAGTTCTAACTGGTATGAGAACCTAATATTCATCTTCGAAAAATCAACTGAGTAAGCTAATATCAGCAACGACTCCTAAATGATTAGAAATAATCAGGAAATATTGGTCGGATAATTCTGCTACCTAAGTTAAGAAAAAGTCATGGCCGGATAACACTGGTTGTGAGGCTAAAAATAGTTATTACAGAAGAAGAATTCTTTAACGCAAAAACAAGCAAACAAACGTCAAATTACAAAGAAAACCGGGAAAGTTTCAAGATTTTATTAATGAGAGATTATTCCTTCAGAATTCTAGATATCAGACATAATAACTGAAAAAATTCAATTAAAGGAATATCAAGCAAGTATACATTATGTCTGAGACAGAGAGTGATATCTTAACCTCGCAAATCCTCCCGTCTTTACAACGGTCACAACAAATCAAAAATCACCTAAATGACTTTCAAAATAAACTACAAATATTCGGTATAAAGTTGTCTTTGGAGGATGAAGAGACACATAAGTTAACCCAAGAACAAGCTCTTGTTGTAAGAGACTTGGAGAAATATTTTGAAGGTTCCAAAGACAGTGTTGAAGATTTTATTAAAGGATTGAAACAACTTTGCAAGAAAGAAAAATATTTTCGCAAATTATTACTATTAACACGTCTTGAGAAAAATGATAGTAAAGAACCTTCTAGATATAGACCAGGACGAATTGAACAAGAAAGTTTATTCAGGTAAAAGGCTCATAAGTTTAGTGAAGTTTTCTTCAAATTCCAACATGTTTCAGGATTTTCTTGAAAGTATCTTGTTTACAAAGGGACGTTATGGATATTCTTCTAACAGAAATAACAGAGACATCCGAATCAGCAGAGGATACTTCACTGCTACATCTACTGTTGAATCCTTTTCGCTTCCTCCCACACATCAATGATCCGCAAACTCTTACCACAAAACTATTAGATATTTTAGAGATTGCAAGCTATCCAGCTCAGCTGGAAATACTAGATTCAATTCCCGACATCATTCCTGATAGCCAGAATTCAGAAACAGCTCAACAACTTAGCAAACTCATGGATGATAAAGATGAGTTAACAGGGGCTATTGTTGACTGTTTGAATGTATTAGATTTAGATTCTGAAATGAGAGCAGAAATACAAGATAGAGTTTTGGCAAAAATTGCAAGTGGGACTTCTCTGAAGATATTTCCTATACTTTTATCAGTAAGTGAAAGGATTACTGAAAATATTTTAAAGATTGGTTAGAGGCTATAAAAAAGTTGATGAATCAATATTCAACTTGTATTATTATTTTATTGAAATATTTGATATATCAATAAAGCATTGAACATTTTTCATCGCTAATTCAACCTCATCCATTATTTCAACAAATCATTATTTTGTGATTCCATTTACTGTGTTTATCGTTTTCAAGATCTAAACACTGTCAACTGGTACAACTGAAAATTAGTTATCATTTATATTAACTCAATTATTATTCAATAAGTCAATCTTTTTCAGTTTCTCTTGACCGATCACAAATCACAAAACTGTATTCAAACACTTCTCAAAATACGTAGTGCACTTGACACAACTATGTTGTCTATGGACAAAACCAAAGAAAGAGATACCTGCAAAATTCTCATTTTCAGTAAACTTCAAGCATACACTCTGTCATCAAAAACTATAACTGATGCTTGGTTGAATATGATTTCTAGCATCAAATCCCATTCAGATCATAAACCTATCGATTTTCTGCTACTTTTTATGCTTCATACCACATCATCTGCTAAGAAGAGAATAATTGAGGCCATTTTCCGAAAACGTGTGCAGAGTGGACTCTTTAAGATCAGTCAACTGGAGAAAATGTTTGAAAAGTATATGTCACATCAGCTTTTAAACGACTATATCACATCTATAGTAGAAATAGGTAAGTGAAAATGTGTCAGGTAGTAGGCGGAAGTATTTATACATGTACAATTTTTAAATTGGAAATATTAGTAAACTGTGAATTACTTTGTAGGTTGCAGTTTAGTCCGAGCCTCAAATAACCAAATGATTGCGGAATTTTCTTCTACACTATTTCAAATCCTGTTTGATCATTACTACACTGAAACAGTCTACCGAAGAGAAATTCTCGATAGCTTGATAGTTCTCACTGGTTCTAATGACAAAAAAACAGTCAGTACGGTTTTGAAAATCATATTTTCATTCTTGGAGAAAAAGGAAAAATTGCAGCAACATGTTATTCTATTAATGAGACTGCTGGAAAGATTGGACTCTTTGGAACTGAAAGACGTAAAAATGATATTTGAAATATTGTGCAGTTTGACCTGTGGACCTGATGTTGATGAATCCGTGTCTGGTTTGGGAAATGAGATTCATATGGTTATCAGAAAACAATTGTATAGCACCAAGAAAGCTATAAAACACAGGTGAATAAAAACGTGTGGGTTGGCAGAATTGAAGTTTTTATTGTTTTTTTTTTTTTTCAGAGGAATTGTCTCTGCTGTAGTGATGGCTCAAAACATTGTTCGAACTCCAAAAGATTATGAACCACCCCCGTTACCCAAGGATTCTATAAAAAGTATATCGGATTTGCCACGAGGATCAGCCAGAGAGGCTGGATCTCTTCTGGAACTTGTCACTATGTGCACTTCAGGCTGTGCCGAACTTATGGGTCTTTACTATGATCAACTAGCTTCAATGCTGATAGCCAATCATCATTTAGACCAGGCTTTTATGGCTTGGTTATTTGAAAATATTACCGCTGATTTTACGCTTAAATACATTGGTGAAATATCAAAAACGGTTATGAAGGAAAGCAATTTGGAACTTGAATTACAATTTTCACTCAACAGGTAATATATTTCAGATAAAATGTTGAAGGTATAGACTTTCATTGTATTGAAATATTGACAAATATGACACTTGAAGGTGAAGAAATTAGAAAATTGCAGGCTCAAAATATTTCAATGACCTTAGAACATTTTAAGTGAAATGGAAATAAAAAATTAAATAGGATTAAAATGAACAATAAGTGGAATTTAATTATTGTGATCAACATTAATGTAAGTTCAAAAACAAGGCTGGGAGGTAAGTAATTAATTGTTCCAGTTCATATGAACCCTACTCTAGACCTTACAGTTCAAATCCACCACCAGCCAGGTATTTTTCTCAAGAAAATTAAATTAATCTTGTTGATTGAGGCTTGTTTTTGCTAAGTTACATGATTGACCTGGTAGATCTTGTTACTCTTCAAGTAGCTCAGGGAAGTTACTGGGTCTATAAGACAAGTCATAACTACAGCATCAGGTTTATCAGGTATTGGTGAATGGTATGTGAAGAGGAGATATTTCACACATTTTTCCCTTTCCAGTTACTTCTAGTATTACAGGAAGTGACTCCAGTTTTGAATTTTTGAGTGGAATACCCTGTGCGTTTCAACATTTTCAGATTTCTGGATCAGAATGTAGCATTTCTTATGAGTCACTTTTATTATTGCATCTACATGGTCATGATTTGACATGAACTAATCTAAGCATTTCAGGTGATGCCAAAAAATCACAATCACAAAGTTGCTTGGTGCTTAGTATGATAGATAGGAATAAGACAAGTTGTCAAAATTACATTTTCTTGTCTGTTATTTTTCAAATGGTGACCATTTTTTGAAAAGCACTTTACGAAAAAAGAATTTTGATGAATCCAACCAACCTAATTTATTTGCAATTAGACTATTAAAATTAACAAGCTAATATTGGGTTTATCGATAAAACATTAAATAGGGATGACCTTGTATTCTAGCTTATAATTTATTCTAATATAACTATATAATGAAAACGTTGCGAATATGAATCAGTTGATTCTGAGCATTCATCAAGATAGCGTGTATAACTGAATATAAGTGAGTCTACCTAAACTGGTCGTTTTAATTTGATGCCCTATCCTAATAGCTAACACATTAATGTTAAAAAAAACAAAATTAACCTCTATGCTTTTGAAACAGGCAATCTCGAAACACTACTCATCTATTGCCATCTTTAGCTTACAAAATGTTGCTGAATCTGAGTTAAATGCTTGATATCCATGCAATTTCAATACTTTTCTTACTAATTCTTGATTCATGTGTCTGTCATTACCTAAGTGAGTGTTTTACTTTCCAAAGACTAATTGAAAAATATTACGTATCATAGTTATCCATATATATATATATAAATATA
>WOGO01009902.1:0-10008 GCA_015342085.1 Leptinotarsa defecta | reverse complement strand
TTCTCGAAGTACTCTTCTTGACGTATCAACTGATAACAATTTTTAATACTAAAAACTGTTAGACAAGACGACAAAACCCATATACAAGGTGGGCCATCGAAAACTTGACATGGAGGTTTTGGGTACCAATCTTGCAAATACGAAAAAACGCTCGGAAAGGATGATTTTTATTCGGAGAGGGACAGTTTTTTCCCCATTTATAGCGTCATCACTTCAAACCCGGAGCAGAGGCGGTGAACCTTAGAATTTTAATAGGGAATAGGGGGCGAGTCGCACATCGTTTGAAAGATCTTGGCATTCTCTGAACATTGGTGTACATTTTTTAAAGTTTGGACGTATTTAAAAGAGTTCTTTCCGATAATTAATTTTTTCAATATTGTTAACAGTAACAAATTGTTGTACGCCGCTGATTAGTTGGAATGTATTTGGAACTCTTTCATTTGTTCCTTACAGTACTTTTTTGTTAATATTTTAGTTCTTCTCTGATAAGAGGACTATTACAATTGAAAAATGGGTAAAAATGTCGTTTATATTTCTCATTTTTATGTTAAAAGTGTTGCTAAAGAAATAATGGTTTACACAACTGCAGAGAGGGTTGAGTTGATTGAACTGTTCTAGGGAAATTGACGTACTGCGAGCGCCGCTGAACTGTTCGATCAACATGGGAAGAATGTGTCGGGACAGTATGTTTTCATAATTGAAGAGAACTGGCCGATACTTAATGAAAATCCATATTTAAAAAACTAATCAATAGAGTTTATTCTATGATTTTCACAAAAAGGGTTTTACAAAAACCGCGACAGAAGAGGGAAGTTCTGTTCTATGTTTATGCACTAAACAAACTGTTTCTGAAATGAATAGAGCATACAGTGATAAAATTTTGTTAGCTACAAACAAAGGCCTACAAGAATCTCACCGCCTGGCTCCACAGAGAAATCTTAATGGCCTTTTCTGCAGAATAAAAATCGACTCGAATCGAGTTTGATTACTTACCCCCCAGAAAGGTATCCCATATCTTAGACTCTACTAATGAATAATATACAGTTTCAGCTGCAGTTAGTCCTAGTTCGTTAGAAGTTATTTTCACAGCATAACATCCAGATTGAAGTTTTTTTGTTAAGAGATATTATGTGGTTCTCAAATTTCAATTTATTATCAACTAATATCCCTAGGAATTTGTTGCATGACGTGTTCTCAATCACATTCGAAATCGAAGCTAGAGGAATATTATCAAGAATGCAATTAAACGATAAAACTTCAGTTCTTGAGCCATTGAAAGCTAATAAATTTGACTTACACCAATCTGAAAGTTTGGAAATATCAGAGCAAATGACATTATATAGATAATTTTTGTTGAAATTGCGCCATAATATTGTAGTGTCGTCGGCGAATGAAATAAATTTACCCTATATATCAATGGTAGTCAAGTCATTGATATAGAGTAGAAAAAGGGTAGGTCCCAGTACTGATCCTTGTGGTACTCCGTTAGATATGTTAGAAACATCAGATTCAATCCTTTGACTTCTACCCGATAGATAAGAAGCAAAACATTTATGAGTAATACCTTCAATACCATAGAGATAAAGTTTCCTGAGCAGAATTTCCTGATTAACATAGTCAAATTGCTTTAGATGAGTCGCAAAAGACTGCTGGTGTAATCTCCCGTCTATTAATGTTACTATACACTTCATATAAGAATGAAAATATGACATCATGAGTATTTTTGTTCAACTAGAATCCAAATTGTTTGAAGTTTATTATATTACCGAAGTTCAAATGTTCAGTTAAACGTGTTTTTAGCAGTTTTTCAATCATTTTTGCTAACGACGGAATAAGAGAAATTGGGCGATAGTTCGAAGGATTCTCTATATTGCCACCTCTGTTAAGAGGAATTACGATCGAAGTTTTTAAGAAAATGGGTTACATATTCGCTGATAGAATAAAAGCAAAATCTCAAATTTGGTTATACTAATTATTATACTATTATACTAATTTGGTTACACTAAATTGAACCCTTTAGAAATGAATGATTTATTTTCTTCGCCAAAGCATTCAGAGCAGTATGTATTTCTGTGTTTATGTGATTTTACAATGTGTATTTTTTCTTCATTAAAAGACTGGTCTAATCTGTCAATATTAACAGGAAGAAGCCTCAATAAAATTTGAATTTGATGAATTCAATCTCGCATCATGCACATCCACTTCCGCAATCCATGGCATAAAGTCATACCTCGGTTGGGATGAACAAATGATCAAACAATCGTAAAATGGTTTGACGTGACAAGTGATGAGAGTGCTAATCATAACTAATAGCTAGGAAAACGGATTCCGATACGATTGTTTCGACCCAAATGGCGCTGATCTATTAGAGGAACGTGCATGAATATCAGTTGAAACGCCAATCAACAAGCGATGATTATTATTTCAGACCAGAATCGAATTGAAGGGATGATGAATGTAATTCCTTCGTGTTATATTTCCGTGACTGATTGCTTTCCTTCCGCTCAAGAGCTTTGAAGAGCTGCGGAAACTCAAATCGAGTCTTTCATGCCAACATGGTTTTGTACAAAGATAACTTCATTTTCTTGATCCTCTTAAATTGGAGGAATTCGCTGATTAGGGAATTAATTTATCATCGGGTGTTTGGGGTGCCAGAGACAGCTGTTTTTGCAAGATTTCAGGGTTTGTAGTCTGAGGTGAGTGTATCCGCAAATGAATAATAATGTGGAAAGGGGGAAAACACTTCATCTGTAACGGCACGATATGAAAAACATGATCGAAGTTATCTATTGGCTATTCAACAATTTATTTGTACAGAGAGGGTCAAATTGGACACTTTTGACGGAAAACTTCTGCTTCCAAACTATATAGATGAAAACTGATGGCAGTATCTGGGGGTCAAATTTTATGACGAACTCAATGGTGAAAACCACATATCGATATCATCTTTTTTAAGTTACAGTATTTTTTCGAAAATGTTATTTTTCGAAAAGTTGCTGCAACTTTTTTCATGTCGAATTTTTTTTTATTTTCAATGCATACCATAAGTAGAATTCAATGGTACAGAAAACTTATTTGTGCAAATGGGATATCAATAGTTATTGATGGAAAAAAAATTAATGAGGAACCCTAATGAGGACTTACAATTACTTTATAAAAAATATAACACATTTGATGTTTTGCTGATGTTTACTTTAAAAAATAGAACTTTAAGGTTTTTTTATATAGACTTTGAAACGCACACTTTGATCAAGTAGGCTTTGGACGATGCGGCGATAAAACAGAATTCAAATCGTCACTGGTAGCAATCAAATTTTGATTCAGGCAGAGAAGGCACTCTTCAATTAATGGTTTTCAATCAATTCTCAAACATATTCGCAATAAAGTATGAGAATAATGGAAAATGGCATAATATTATGATAGTCTGTTTTATATAAACTGGGGGGAACGCAGATGCAGCAAGCAACTTATATCACGGGAGGTATCCAGAGAGAGGACAATCCTTTAGGCCAAAATTATATGAATTAAATAGAGATGAGGAGTTGGAAGAAATAGTCGTTTCAGGAGCTATTGAAAATAATACTGAAACGTCAACGCGAAACCTGATACTATCAACAGAATAATTTCAAGCCAAATAGGACCTGAAGAGCTCATTAACTCAAACCAACTCACTTTCGATTTCTGTCAGACCAGAAGATTTGAACGCCACATGGCTTTTTGCCTGTGGTTTCTGAAGAGTTGTAAGCAAGTGCGTGATTTCTTGTTGAATTGTTGAATTGTCAGACGAAGCTCATGTAAACAGTGCCGGCATTTTCAACGACTACAATTCTTATACTTGGACACAACAAAATCCTCATTTCATTATGGGTCAGAGAAGTCAAAGAAGATTTGGACTTAGTGTGTGAGCACGTGTGAATTAGCCCCCACCCGGAGATTCGATTGGAGAGCTATTTAACCTCCGTCGTATTTCGACCCTAGGAACACCATCATTAATTTTTCCTTATATTTCCACAATTGAAACCTAAAACGAAAACCATCAACGAAACGTTGGGCCGAAAGCAATTTTACGCTGTCTAAGCGATGATATCTCACCAAGCGATGCCAGGTGGGACCCGCATCTATCATCTATCAACTAATTATAACCGTAGTCTGCGCTAGTCAGGCCCTATCCCCAAAAACCCTGATATATTCGAGAGGGCGCGACAGCATTATCAACCAACGACCACTTCACACATCGTGGGGTAAGTGATCATTGGGTCCGAGAACCATGTGCCCTGATCAACCGCAGTTAGCTAACAATGGCAGCCTTCTGCATCTGTCCGGCTGAGATTTCCGCCTCAGTGCGGCAAGTCAGTATGATTTTAAGATTCGAGAGTAGAGAGCGTCATTCCACCAATAATCAGAACAACTATCTTGGCGGAGTGGTCTGGAGAGAGTCTGCGGAGTTCGAAGAGAAAATCTCGATATTTCAACCGATATTCATCTCGCCAGGAGCTGAAAACTCCACGACAAATATTGTCTTGCTCTGGTGGTCGAGAAGAACTACATACTAACTTGTACGAGCCTGAGGATGGGAAACGAATAGTTCCGATAAATTCGGTACTTCCCGTTTCTCACAAAGGATTCAATTAACTCCGGAGCGTAGGGCACAACACCGGTGTCTAGTCAATACCGTAAGACTGCCGTAGATGGTAATATAGCACTCAAAGGGTCGCGTTACTTCGTTGATATAGATCGAAACCGCAAATGCTGGACATGCTGATAGCAAGTGCATTAGGGTCTCGGGCGCCTCGCAGTAGTCCCTGCATCTTGTGTCAGGAATCTCTTTACCCATCACGTGACTGCGGTAGACTAAGGTGTTGAAGAAACCATCCTGGCAAGCCATGATTAACCCCTCAGTTTTCGACTTCAGCCTACTCGACCTGAGGAAAGCAAAAGTCAGGCGCTTATTCTTGTGTTTCCGCAGAAGTGAGGTGATCTCTGCGGCTTTTATATGAGCTTTTTGCTCAACGGGTTCCAACTCGGTGACAGAGTTGTGGTCACCTCGGTCAGTGTCGAAAACTAAACCGAGTTCATCAGCTGCTCGGGCAGCTGTCCTGAGGAGTAATGTACCAATTCCTGCTCTCTCATGGTCACAGATCATGCAGTGAAGGGGATCCAAGCTCCTGACGACTTTCAAGGCTGTATCCAGTACCATTCTGCCATCATTCCACATACATAGTTTACGTCTCTTCGGCATCCAAATTGTGTAGGATGCTTCCATCTAGGTCAACTATTGATTACTACATTATTATTATTACTATTATTATTACTAATATTTATTACACTTCAGCAAATTGTCGATTGATTTCGTTTCGTTCGCAGATTGTGGGAGTTTATCTCATAATGATTCAGAAAGTGAACATTATTTTCCAGTCACTTCATTCTATTCTGTAATTTCGTAATCGAGTGAATCTCGTTGAAAAACCAAACGATAAAGTTGTCGGGGATTGAGATTCTCGCTTTCAAAAGATGAGTTCGATGATTTCGAAATTTATTTTTATAAACTTGCAATTTCCTAAACTCCGCTACTTATCACCATATCATTTCCGCTCGTTCTGATAACTTAGCCTCATCATCATAACTCTTAAATTTCACCATATCAAATGAATTTTGAAGTCATCAGCGTGAAATTTCACAAAGTTGTCAGAATATTAATGAACAAGCTCGTTTACCCGAAAAAGTTTACTGAAAATATGTATGTCTGTTTACTCGATGTTTCATGAAAGCTGCTCATTCTGGAAATTGAAATGTTCACAGTCGCATTCACACATAGTTGAATGAATGAACTTTTAATGAGTTGTCTAATTCGGATGTATTTGAACAAGGAAAGCGAGAGCTTCGTACTTTCTTTCAGTTGGAAATGAATGTTTGTGGTTGATAAAATAGAAGTTCGATATGAAGGAGTATTGAAAAGTTTCATCAGTCGGTAATGAAAGATATGAACTGAATGCATACTGATAAAAATATTCTATTCATGGAATAAAAACGGAAATGTTTTGATATCCGATTGGCTCACTGAAATTTTTAGGGATTATTCGACATCCACTACCAAACTTGTTTTATTGATGCCACCATTGTGATACATTTTTTCTAATTTTTTTTTCTACCTTTCTCCCTGATTCTTCGCATTGTTTCTCGTTTTTATTTCCCATTCTCTGTCTTTCTGTTCATTCTTTCGCGTTCTGTTCTGTTCATTGTTTCGTGTTCTTCTACATTTTCCTGTCTTGTTATTTTTTCCTTGTATCTTCTTGTCTATCAATTTTTTGCTCTTCAGTTTTTTTGGTAACTTCGTCGTAAGACGTAGAAGAAGAGACAATTGATTCCGTGTCTCAAACAATTTGTCTCCTCTGCAAAAATGTCTCGAAACAAAATGGTGAGGAACTGTGAACTTGATTTATTCAGTATTTCAGAGGGACAACTCCTTCGAATGGTCAAATGTGTCTGAATTTTTTTACGGTCATTTTATTATTTATTGTTTCATGTTGTTATGTTTTACATCGATTTTAACTGTATAAATGGTACTCAAGGAATATGTAAGGATCTTTAAAGAAAACTGTGCATCATGTGGGTGGAAACCATTCTGTTTCTTGTTCAGTATACATACATTTCTATTCTTATTCTAATTCTATTCTGATGACTTCGATCCACTTCGAGAATGCATCCAAGACTATTAAAAATAAATACTTTTTTGTTTGACAAAAATCTGTTTGAATACATGACCACACCCCATCAGGCACACTCCAACTTTATAATGAAAATATCCGTTAGCTTGGTGTCCAGTTCCTCGCCAAGTTTACAGTTACTGGCTGATTTTTGAAACGCATTGCCCAGTCTCTAACCGATTCACCATTACATTTTTGGACGGCATAGTATTTAGCTATTTTTAGCCACACCGAAGTGTTTTGTCGTAATAACCGTCCAGATGTTTAATTATGTCTTCATATAAACTCTGTTCTGGTTTGTTAGGCACTGACAAATCAACTAATTATTGATATGCTTCCTAGGCGAGGCTATATAGCAAAACTGCTCGTTTTATTGTATTTTCAGTAATATTTCTTGCCATGAAATATTGTTCAAGTCGTTTGACAAACACAATCCACTCGGATATTTTTTCATCGAACACCAAGTTGAGTCCAAAATCAACTCCTGTGACAATTTTTATTCATTTGGATTATTATTCACATCAGCATATCGCAAGTACTTTTTGAAAAAGCACAGAACACTCGTCGCCAGATGAAATGTACAGGGTGGCAATTGAAAACTTGACATGGAGGTTTCAGGTACTAATCTTGCAAATCCAAAAAGCACTGAAACAGGTTGATTTTTATTGGAATGGGGGTAGTTCTTTTTCCCATTTACAGCTTCATCACTTCAACCCCGAAGCAGTGGAGTGAACAACCCTTGAAATTTTAATAAGGAATAGGGGTCGAGTCGCACATCGTTTGAAAGATCTTTGAATTTTTCAAACAATGGTGTATATTTTTTTTTTGAATTTGGACGTATTTAGAAGAGTTCTTTCCGATAATTACCTTTTCAGTATTGTTAATAGCAACAAATTGTTGTACGCCACTACTCAGTTGGAATATATTTGTTTCTTACGCTACTTTTTTGTTAATTTTTCAGTTCTTCTCTGATAAGAGAACTATTACTATTGAGAAGTGGTTAAAAATGCTATTTCTATTTCTCATTTTTATGTTAAAAATGATATCTACATTATTACTAGTAGTGATTGCCGTAAAGTGTTGCTGAAGAAACAACTGCAGAGAGGGTTGAGTTGATTGAACTGTACTACGGAAATAGACGTTGTGCTGCGAGAGCCGTTGAACTGTTCAATCAACAACATGGGAAGAATATGTCGCGACAGTATGTTTTAGATTTAATTGCAAAATTTCGCGCAACTGGATCTGTAGCAAATTAAAACCAGCAAATCGAACCACCAGTAATAAATGAGGCGACACAAGTGGCAATTCTGGGCCATGTTGAACTTGATTATACTTTGAGCACAAGAAACCCACACAGCACCAGATACTCATGGAATATTCCCTCTATGACATAAAACGAACGTATATATTCCAAATATTCACAGAATATTCTTGGAATATATGCCTTCAGAATATTCATAGAATATGCTTGAATGAGTATGGCAGGATTATTCCCGAAAGAATGTGCATAGAATGTCTATGAATGGATTATTCTCCTGTGAATATTCTAAGAATATTGTCGATCAAATATACCATATTGTATATTCTTAGAATATATCGCCACGGTATATTTTGTAATATTTTATTATATGTGTTACTGGAATTTTGATTTATCTTATGAAAACGTATTCAGATAATTCAATATTATTGAAAACAAAAATATTTGAAGATTTCAATAGTATGCGTTACCTAACTTTTTGAACTCAACGCGAACATTCTGACGAATTGCTCCAACTGCAACTGTTGGAAACGACAAAAAAATTTGAATGGTTCAATAAATGAACCAATTGCATCAATAAATCGGTTCATTCTCATCCTATTTATTCAATTACAAAGCGACAAATCCTGGCAACAGAGAAATGGGACGTTTCTCATTAGTCAATTGAAGTGTAGCGCGTGAAAGACAACGCTTGGCAGCTTTGCCTTGAAATCGACATTTGATTTAACATGGCGGTTGACGTGGCAGGTTAGCGTATGTAATGCATGGTGTATTGGTGTTATTATCAAAGTTTAATTACTCATGTTTAGTGTACCATTTATAGTTTGAGGCTGTCGAATTTACAGCACAGTGAATAGTTTGCTTTTGCATCTTCAAACAGTAGAGTTACAAATTCAGTCTTTAAGAAAAATATGTCATGATGCTCAACCTACAATACCTCATTTCAGGCCCGAGGAGAGTTGGCGTGTAGGATTTGTTAGTTTGACTAAGTACATGTTTGAACTAGAGTGATTTCAGTTGTGTATCTTCAGTAGAGAAAAGTAAGTGATTGTCACATTTTTTTGTATCATTTGTTTTCATAATTTTCAATACTCTCTTTCAAAATAGTATCAATATGCCCAAAAGGAAACGGAGTGTTACCTGATACAAGAAGGTGCGCCAAGAAACTGAAAACGTAATTAGTACTTTTCAACAAGGGAATGCAAGTTGCTCTCCAAGTTATAAAAAGTTGTGAATGTTCATGAGGAACCTATGAGAAAAATATCTATTTGATTTTTATTCCAATTTCATTGTGCCACTTTCAAATAGTGATAATGAACGTTAATGTTGGACAAATATCAGGAAAACTCTTCTGGTGAGCAAACTTTGGATAACTTTAAGTAAGTGAAATTCATTGAAGAATCCATAATACCACTCATTTAGAATACTTCATTTGTGGGTTCATTTTTTTGAAGTGAGAAACCTATATCTCGCTTATTTCTCGATGTAGTATTTTTTTTTCAATGAAATTTATTATTTTTTAATTAGCGCTGATGAATTCACAGAGTTGTTATTTTAGTATATTTTTCAGTATAAATTTTTTAAGAGTAGGAACATCCTGATTTAAATACATTTCTAATATTTATAACATGACAATATACATGAATATTTTATTCAATAATAAATATCTCGAATTATATTTTTTATTTTCAGTATTGATAGAAACGAAACGGTATTTCAGTGTATATTGTTCTTGAAATTTATTTGTATATTTATATATTGATATTTATTATGTATTTTATTACTTGTGTGGATCTTACATCAAAATGCATATTGCATTTTGATGCAAGATCATGCATTTTGATGCATGAGTATATGCCTAATAGCATATATTTGTCACATTCTTGGAATATTCCAAATATTCTCAGGATATTCATAAAATATATTCGAAGAATATTCTATAGTGATTCCCTATTTTATATTCCTTCAATAAAATATGAATATCCCGAATATTTTATGAATATTCTTCGAGTTCTCTTCCTGGAATATTGTTAATAGAATATATAT
>WOGO01009901.1:0-10008 GCA_015342085.1 Leptinotarsa defecta | reverse complement strand
TAACCTGAGTTTCATTTCTTCTGATAACTGATACTTGAATTTATATAGCGATTTGAGTTTGAAGAATGATACTTTGAAAATGTTTGTCATATGTTCATGGAAAAACAAAGAGCTAACTATAGTCACGCCAAGATTTTTAGCACTATCTACCCAGTCAATGTCTGCGTTATCGAGAGTGAGCCTAAAGCTACACTGAGTTCCTACTATTTGTCTTTGAGACCCTATACATAAGTCCAAAGTTTTATTTAGATTGATTTTCAGTTCATTTTCAGTCCACGCAACTTTCTGTATTGGTGTTATGAGAAGACAAATATAACTGTATATCATCTGCGTATAGATGCACTTGACAATGTGATAAAAAAGTGGGGTAATCAAAAATAAACATAGTCCTCACATGATAAATCATTATTCTATATTGGTTGAGCTGATTTGAAATCATTATTCAACATCGCATCCCCACGAAACTGCTCGTATGATTATAATTTACTTTTTTTGTATGTCATGATATGTTCTGTTATCAATATAGTAATTAAGGAAAGTATTTTTTTGACTTCAGATTCCTCCCTGAAGGATTGATGAATATCGATGTGTGACTTGTTTTCCCTTTTCAGACAAGATGTGAGTAATCTTTTAAGAAGAATTGTAATGTCCAAATTTAACTTTAAACATAGTCAATCAATGAACCTCAACCACATACTCTACGTATTTCAATAGCTAACGGCACAAACGTTTCCTACAAAAGAAAAGGAATAGTACAACGTCAGGCATAAAAACCTGCAGATCACGGCAAAAAACCTGTGAAATATTTTCACACAGTTATCTCCGGCCGTGAAAATTAATATTCTTTGGATATTGCCCTTATATCCTTGAAAATTCAATACACAAAGTTCATAAAGTACAATAAATGGAGTTTAGAACATAATTAATAACTATTACGATATTATAATCATTTCAAAATATTGAATAAATGGTCTACTTCAAGGAATGCAAGCATTTATTAGTTTCGTAGGTAAATGGAACTTTGATGGTTATTTAATTGGAAGCTCAATTTTTGATAGATACACAGCTTATTGCGTTTACGTTTTGACCGGAACACTTCATTAACGATATTGTACAACCTTTGAGAGAAATTGATATTTTCAACGATTGAATAAAATGAAAGCATACAAGAAAATGAAAATTGGAGCAGAAGGTAATATTCTTGTTGCAAACTTCATAGATTTTCATAAAGTTCAGTAGGTTGTCAGTGGCGAATGTAGATTCCAATACATTCTATTTCATAATATATATAATTTCAACTACACTATGGAGAGCGAGTTCATTTGTTTGTACATAATTATATCAAAAATGTATTCACAACTCCTGTGATGTTTATTTTAACTTCTTGTCTTCAACAAACACTCGAGAACCAAAATAATCTAAGGTAAATTGGTTAAGCCTTTCGCGGATGAGATTTTCAGTATTACTATTATCATTCGGGTTTGATGGCCATAGATTTCTATCCACAGACTTTATTTTTGAAACCATTTATTGAAGGCGAACTGTTCGATCTCGTCAGTCGTAAAATGAGGAACAAGAGGTCTTCGGGAATCGACGAGGTACCTGCCTGGGTGAAGTAATTCCCATTCAAAAAAATAGAAAAAATGTCAATATTACAAAATTTCAGACCAGCTACTATTCCTCCAACTTTCTCGAAGATTTCTGAGTATGCATTTTTAGAACGCCTGAACGATTTTATCGGATCACACAATATTCTGACTCCCATTCAGCATGGTTTCTGGTGTGGCAAATCAACTCAAAGTGCCCACTATCTTTCTACGATGACTTGATTGAATTTATTTTCTCAGGCGAGTATCCCGCTGTAGTTCTATGTGACATGAACAGGGCTTTTTACTGTGTTAATCATACCATGCTATTAGATATTCTGGATCGTTATGGAATAAGAGGAAATTAACTTTCATGAGTTTCATCTTTTCTCAGCAATAGAATGCAGTGTGTCTCGCTCAAATTTGACAAAGGTGAGGTTTATTCATCTTCAACATCAGATATGCTGTAAGTCCAGCTGGAGTACCCCAGGGATCTATACTTGGGCCACTCTTATTCCTATTATATATCAATAATATAGACAGGAAAATATCATATTCTGCAGTAACTGCTTACGCAGATGATATTAGTTTGGTGATATCTGCCAAAGCGACGAATGAATTAACACGAAAATGTAAATATACTCTAGATGAAGTTTCAAACTATTTCAATAGATATGACCTGTTTTTCAATGTAAAAAAACTCAGTTAATCCGCTTTCACAACTATCAGAATAAAACCGATGATATTCACGTGACTGTTAATGACTCTATTTTGAGAAACACCCATGATGCTGTTGATAAGAAACACCCATGATGCTGTTGAATTCCTAGACATATGGAACGCCGTTTTACTTTTTATTGTCACAAATATTCTTTCCTCAATTTATTAGACACATTTGTTCGACACATTAAAAACGATTGTTTGCAAAATTTGTTCTATTTTAAATGACACTTGATTTAAAATGTTACATGAATTAATTTGTTTGATATATGGGACCCAAAATTTACAACTGTTTATCAAATACATTGAAGTCAATATTCAGCTTTTCGTTGTTTCAAAAAAATTGAAATCATTTCTGTTAGAAAAATGTTTTTATACTTTTGACGAGTTTTCAAATACAAAAATGTGATTTGCTACTCTGTGTATTTCTCTGTGTTTTTTATACTTTAGTTTAGTGTACACTATATTTTGTTTATATTTTTATATTCATAGAACATTTATGTATTTTATTTTATACTTAATAGCTTTGTCAACAAGATTTTTTCTTCGGACAATAAAGTTCACGCATGAAAATGAGAATAATGAAGATCTATCATTCCTAGATGTCCTAGTTATAGAAAAGGCTGATTATGGTTTGGAATCTGACGTACATTGTCTGCTCAAAAATATGGGTGATCGTTCAAATTTCGCAGACTACATACATTCGATTAGCGATATTGTTTATTTTTCATGTCGGTACTCTCGTTTCGAACATACGCTAATAGTGTCAGCTATTTATTTTTCGGATAATGTTCATCAGTTCTTTACGTCGCAAGGTTTTGCAAGATAAACTGAGGAGTAGCGGCGTAGATGAATGTCATGTGTGTGATAATATTTATTTTTCTTTTTTCAACGCATATTCTTTATGACGTTTATATTATACTATTTACCACACTCAAAATTCCCGTATATTCTGTATATACCTTTCAAGACGTGAATATGATTCAGGTTATGTTATCTAAATTGACACTTATCGCCCCAAAAGAAGCATATTGTGGAAAGGACATTATGATGCTATTATGAATAACAATTTTTTTTGTTTCAGAAGATAATCTAATAGCAATATACCGATCATGCTGTTTTGGTTGGCTGTCAGAAAAGAACACCGGAAGGGTTATATTGTTTCAATATCTGACTTTTCAGTTGGCAACAGTCGTGGCACACATTGAATTTTTTTATAACGAAAGTTTTTATGCCAATAGAAAACATTATCCGTTTTTAATTGTTATGCAAATGGTAAATATCCCACTATGTATGTTAACATTGTAACTGTTGACAAGAGAAAATTCTTTTTTTATTTGGATAAACAAATTTTGAAGGGGTTGTAAGGTTACTTGCGAGCTGATGGTATACAGTGTGTTTCGCAAATATCACTGTACGAAAGTCATTTTATCAACATTTTACAGAGAAACAAGCTAGCTATAGCTATTAATAGATAACTTTTTCCAGAGTTCTTTTTTTGTTACATGATCCTTATGAATTATTTTTCAGGAAACTCTCCAAATTCATGTTATTCAAGATTGAATAGCATACTTATGATTCATTGTTTATCGTGCTATCACATTAGGGATTAAATGGTCTTCCAAACAATGTATTAAGATGGTTGGGCTCCTATATGGAGGGGCGCTGTATGTCAGTCAAATATGGAGGCACCATGTCAGATGAGCATGCTGTTAAACTGGGCGTTCCTCAGGGCTCAGTTTTAGAACCATTATTATTCATAAATTTATCAATGATTTGCCTGAATATGTGAGGGACTGCCACATAACGATGTTTGCAGGTGACACCACTGTTACAGTCACTGAACATACTATGGACGACGTGGTAACCAAAATTGGTAACATTATCGATGAATTCACTTCTTGATTCACGCAACCGAATAGCCTTGAATACCTCAAAAGCAGTGACAATGAAATTTTATAACAGAAATAATAATACTCAAGATACAGTATTCTGTATTGACGAAATAAATATATCACAAGAAGTAAAATTTTCAGGAACAATTGTGGATGAAGCCTTGAATTGACACTCTCATATTGATGGTGTCTGCAAGAAACTCAATAAAGCATTTTTTGCAATAAAGCAGACGAAAAACTGTGTAGATCAGAAAACTCTGATTAGCATCTATTATGCAATGGCTTTTTCACATATTTCCTTGAACATCATGTCTTCGAGGTGCGGTTCAGATTTCAACAGGGTGTTCATAGGACAGGAACGTATTCTGAGACTAATTCTTGACATGGAATATCGTGAAAATTGTAAACCAGTGTTCATAAAAATGAAATTGCTGTCAGTCCCAGCACTGTAAATTTTTAAATGTGTAGGTTTCATTAGAAAAAATCTTACAACTCCCATAACTAATCGATCCTCTCACAATTTTTATACACGTCATGCTGCCGTCTTCGGGTTATCACCCGAAGACGATTGTAGATACCAGCAATCGAAACGTCGTGACATAACTTGATTTGAATTTTTATTTTCATTTTTCAGTTTTTGTTAATAATTCTTTTCATTTTTCAGCTTTTATTAATATTTAAATTTTTTTGGTTGTTGCTTGTATGTTATTATTTTGTTATTTCAGTTTTTTGTTCAATAAAACTGTTATTTTCGGTTATTCATGAAATTTTTCAATTTTTCTTCAGGGTTTTCAAATCAATTAATATTATATCAGACAATGCAAGTCCGAACTTATGAAATACACCACGAAACATTGTCAACCACCTTCACACACTCTCTTATTGACAATAACTCCGGACACTCGTATATGACATGCCTGACAATTTTATCTTCCTGTTCACACATCCTGCATAGAGGTGTGTCACTTTTCAGGGAAAAGTGTTAATGAGGTTGGTCATGTCGAAAAAGATGTTACATTTAAAAAATTGAAACATGTCAATACAATAAACAAAGTCACTAATTAAAAGAGGTTGACTCCTCACAAGATACAAAGAAGAATATTCCATTAAAATTTGCTAAAAATCGTTAAATATTTCAAAATTATGGACTACCGGTGAAAGCCATGAGGTTGAAGCCAACCTCACTAACACTTTTCCCTGAAGATGATAATAAATTTTATCGAAATATTGGAATGACTTGTGTTATAAGAGTACACTTCCGTTTTGCTGATCACCCAAAGAAAATTGCCAAGTTTTGTTACATGGGGATCTCGTAAATGATAAGAGATAGAGTATCGGTGGAATTGCGGCAAAGTTGCGTATTTTAGAGACCTATTCAATGATGTGAAAACATCGAATATAGCTATTTTGGTTCTGGAGATGTACAGGAAATATCAAAAAATCCTAAATCATTTTTTGCCTATGTCTTCTTTATTCGCAAACATATTGAAAATCTGTCAACATTTTGCTAGGCACTTGATGTGGGCTATCAGAGTATGACCATGAATCTTTTATATAGGGTGTTATCTGACTTGGGCTACCCCCATCTTTGAATTTTGAAATACGGACCTGTATTTTTTGGATCGTAGACGTTCACTTCATACTAAGAAATCAAATTAAATTTTATATTTCGAAGTGTTTCCGTAATATTTGATTATAATTTGATGAATTATTCCCTTTTAAATTACGGCCCTGGAAATTGGTTGACTGGGTTAAATAAAAACACAATAGGAACTTTCACATCTCCCTATGTACCGTAGAGTTTTTAGAGAGTTTTTTTTCGTTTTAGGTACCTATTCATATTTTTTTCATTGCTCTGAGCATTTTCTACAATGAACTTCGAATAAGAAAACCTTTAATGATTATCTGAAACATATCTACATAAAAAATATATGACATGTGTTTTGATGAGCAGAAAATGAAATGATAACAATAACAACATCCGTAACGAACACTATAATTGTATTGAAAATTGAAATGAAGTAATTTATATACACAAAAAAAGTATTGGCACAATAAATGTCCGAATTGGAGTCCTTCCCTTTCGAGACAAATAATGGGCCATTAAGATGACCTGCAAGATCACCAGATCTTACCATTTTGGACTATTTTCTATAGGGAAAATTGAAACATAGGATTTACGCTAGCAGAGAGATAGAAAATGTGGAAGACTCGAGATTGAGGATTTTGAATGATTTCGCAACAATGCAGCAAATAATTGTATTTAAGGGCAATAAATAATATAAAAAACCGAGTTCAAAAATGTCTCGAAATGGAAGAGCTCCAATTCGAACATTTATTGCGCCATTAATTTTTTTGTGTATACAAATTACTTCATTTCAATTTTTATTACAATTATAGTGATCGTTTCGGATGTTATTATTACTATCATTTCTTTTTCTGCCTATTAAAACACATTTAATATATTTTTTATATAGATATGTTTCAGATAATCATAAAAGGTTTTCTTATTCGAAGTTCATTGTAGAAAACGCTCAGAGCAATGGAAAAAATATGGATAGGTACCTAAAAAGTGAAAAAAATTCTCGAAAAACTCTACGGTACATAGGGAGGCGAGGAAATTGCTATTGTGTTTTTATTCAACGCGGTCAACCAATCTCCAGGGCCGTAATTTAAAAGGGAATAATTCACACAATTATAATCAAATATTACGGAAGCATCCCGAAATATAAAATCGAATTTAATTTCTCAGTATGAAGTAGTGAAGTGAACGCCGACGAAACAAAAAATACAACAAAAAATACAGGTCCGTATTTAAAACTTCAAAGATGGGGTTCCCCAAGTCAGATGACACCCTGTATAAAAGATTCATAGACATATTCTGATAGCCCACATTGAGTGCCCATATTATGCAGGTATTTCCTTAGTTGACAGTGGCCAGTCGGAAATCCTACTGTTAAGCGTAGATTTTCCCTGCTCAAGGTCAGATATTTCTTCGGCGCCAGCTTCCCAAGGTCGCTCACGGTGATCCTGGCAAGATTGCATCCTTTGATTTCATCTCATCTCTTTAGGGATTGAGCAATTGTCAGTTATTGGGCCGTAAGTGCCATTGGGTCCTAAAATTCTTAGTCCAGCTGCCTCCTTGGCTGAAGAGTGGACAATGCGATTACCTTCACATCTGTCGTGTCCTTTGGTCTACCTCAGGATAATGTTATTATCTACCGAGGCTTTGGTTAAATCTTGGTGGCACTCTAGTACTAGCCCTGAGGTAACATGTTGTCTGTTCAAGGCTGATAAGGCTTGTCAGCTATCAGTGCAGATTGTCATGTTTTAGCCAGAAATTCCTTTTCTGGTTATTTCTTTTGTAGCGATTGAGATACCAGCCAGTTCTGTTTGAACCACACTGGTATACTACTTGGAATTGTATATGATTGTGTAGGTTTACTTAGAATAAATAAATGACTACCTGTTAGATTGAATTGCTCTTTCGATAACTGAAATATAAACATTTTAACCATTCATATTTACACTTTTCTAATTTTGTTGTATTCCATAACTGCAAATGAGCAGGTGAAAACGGTTCTCTTCTTCGGTTATAGTTATGAAATGAAAAATTCGCAACACGATTCACTCGTCTAGACAACGTGCCTGTTTCTTGAATTATCAACAGCAACATACATTTTCTAAGGAAACTTTTCAGAAAGATCCCGACAGCTATAAAACGTTCCGAAAGTGCAGTGAGCATAATTAAGTGTTGCATTGTGCATAAAAATATGCCATTATTAATTATTTCGTACGTGTTGAAAATACCTTGCGTGCCGCCATGATTTATAAGGGGCCTGTTCTGCCGGCGAGCAGACATCTTGTATATTTTATCATAAAATTTAATTAGTACGGAGCTCGCAGTTCGTGTACCGTAATTTGTCCGACACTTTTAGTCGCATCAAATGAGTATTTTCCCCGAAAGTCTTCAGAATCAGCTCAAATTTTGATGAGTTCTTCAAAATATTTTTCCGCATGGTTTTCACATCCAGAAACTTTTTGATCACAAAATATAGATGTTAAAAGGTGATATCTCGTTAGTCCTTAGCTCGCACAAGTTTCTCAACTTCTGAGAGTTGTCGTTCATATGCGGGCAACAGCTGATTAACGGAAAAACAGATTTTGAACAGATTTTTTTTAAACAGAATTCAGTTGCAAGTATTTTTTTTGTGAAGCAGTTGAAACAAAAAATACATCACATTCCAACATGAATTTTATTAGTTAGGACTTTCAATATGATTCTACTATGATTTTAACTCTATGAAAAGACTAGGCATCATGAAAACGAACTAGGCATCATAAAAAACTGATTTTGACTAGAAGGCAGCAAGAGCCTCACAAGGAACCAGTGTTTACCCTTCTCTACGTCAGGGGATTGTCGAAGAGGATAAGAAGCATTGGGTCGAAGTACAACATCAGAACCTGCTTCAGATCCGGAAACACAATCCGTAGCAACCTCACGAAAACCTTCCACTAAACGTGGACTGCTGAGATAATCTACAAGAAGGAACATTGGTTCGAGAGAAAGTTCAAAGAAGCTGCATAAATGCAGCATTCAGCCAAGCTAACATATGGATACGCAACATATGGTAACCTGTAATCAAGCGGAAAAACAGTGTACTAACTGTCATTGCGATAGTTACTTGAAATATCATTTTATTCATAGAGATCGAGGTCGATCATCCGGTTCTTCGGTGTCGATATTTTCCCAGATGAAAAAGCGTTTGAACTACTTTATGACTGTCGGACCTTTGAGCGTCGCTGTGGTCATGTACAAGTTGGGCTAGACTAAACCAATGTATATATTACATCCTGCCGATGATCATATGCTTGGGAGAGTTGAAAATGCTGAGATCAGGTTTTTGTGGCTAGCGTTGCTGACACGAGGGCTTGGAAGTTTTTGCGACAGACACAGGGAAGTCGGTCACTGGAGCTCGTCGAGACGAGTTCGGGGGTCTAATCCCTCAGCTTCGAAGGCCTGAATAAGGGAGTTATTTTGTTTCTAAGCGCGTGGTGCGAAATTTGAGGAAATTTGGTAGTGAAATCGTAAACTCGTATTTGTACTGGGAAGTTGAAAACAAAAGTGTTGGTGTTCAAGACACACTGGGTCAACGGAACCCATGGTTAACCATGAACCACCATAGAAGCGTTATGTGAGTGTTCGTTATTTTTTACTAACCAGCTGATATTGAGAGAGTTCACATATCATTTTTTCTGAGTTCGCTTCCTATTTGCAAAGAGGTTATATATTGTTGGGTTGCCAGTGCGGATTGTTCCGCTAGAGTTTATATTACAATTACAAAAAAAGGCGAAAATTTAAAGTTATACACCACTCTTCCTGAAGTTAAAGTAAAACTGAAAGTATTTTATACTGAATTGGTGTGTTTGTAGTTGTTTAACAGGTTGGATTAATAGTAAATATTACGGTCAAATTGGCGGCATTTTCTCCCAACCAGCAAAGTTGTTTTATAATTCCTTGGTGTTGCAACAGTTTTATTTTATTAATATTTTATAATTACTTCCAAAATGCTAATTGATTCTATCAGATGATCGGTGAACACAATACAGTTGTAGGCAATAAAAGTGTTTTATAAATTTGTCATAAAAACGTTTATGAAATAAAATTGAAAAACTATTATAAAATAGTCAGGAAATTATCACAGAAACGTTTTTACAACTAACTTATAAAACTTATTTTTCTATAAAAGTAAATCGTTATGTAGCAGTTTTATAACACTTTTCTGTGAGATATTTATGATAGTTAT
>WOGO01009900.1:0-10009 GCA_015342085.1 Leptinotarsa defecta | reverse complement strand
TTATTTCATTTCTCTTTTTTGAGTATTTAAATTTAAAAAAAAAAAAAAAGTTGAAATGATAAGTTTAAAATGCTGTGATTTAGAGATCTTTTATGAAAACTACTTGATTTTCGTCAGGAGGAACATTCCCCATTCTCCAGGGAGCTCGTTAAATGTGGAGTACCTCAAGGCACGATTCTCAGTCATGTTCTTCCTTTATATGTATACATGTGGAATGGGAAACTGACAGAAACATCCATATCATGATGGGATAGTTTATTTTTATTTTCATCCACACGACTTGTCACAAATACATTAAATGAAGATATGAATGTGTATTCTTCTCTGTTTCAACATCACTGTCGTCATTTAAAACAATAATGCATGTATTTCTACCATTAATATGGAAGTATCCAATCTCCATATATAGTCTTTTTCAACTAAAATTACTTTTCTGCCAGTCTTCTTCAGTAATATTAGATACTTTTTCTTTAATTAGCTCTATTACCGTCTTATCAAATTTTGGAAAATTATTTTTTCAAGTTTCAAGTTTCCCCAAATCAACTCGATAGAATTGAAAACACAAAAATAGGAGGAAAGTCTTAGCTAAACTCTCGAGAGCCTACACTTTTTGAAATGTCCTTGTTCTTGTCCTTTGTAATGATACATGTGGAATGGGAAAATGACAGAAACATCCATATGATAATAGGATAGTTTATTTTCATTTTCGTCCACACGATTTGTCACAAATACCTCAAATGAAGATATTGAATGCCTATTCTTATTTTCAGAAGCACAAACATTGTCAATGAATACAACAAAGTCAAAAACCATGCAATTTGGAATGAATTAGGGTAAAATATAGCTGGATTTGCACATGATTTGGGTGATGTTATACAAGAGAGACACATAACTGTCTATGTTTTAAACCACATGTGAATGAATACTTTCATACCTGGGGATTATATATCCCAATCGACGTTTTCGTTCCATAACCATAACCCTCAAATAATGTGTGTATACGATAAGTGCAAGAAAACTCCAATAGATTTGAACGAATTCGAGGCGTTTTTTCGCGATTCCATTCTTCAAATTATCCAATAACGCTATATAATAGTCGCGTTTGATGGTTTTTCCCCTTTCGAAATGGTCGATAAATATTATACCATTCTAACTTTGACAATTGATAACGGCCATCTTGTTGAGACTACATCTGTCAAATTAGTTGTCATATCACTACCAAAAAAGCTACAGCCGGTCCAGTTGGGATTGCATAGTTTCGCTAGAAAATCCTAGCAGTATCCATAAAATAATTGGAATGTCTAAACCTGTGCATCTAGATCTGCAGAAAGCTAAAGGAGAAAATTACAAGATTACTCATCTATTTCTCTCCACAAAACACTCACATATGGAGAAAAATCATCAGACGAAATAAAAAGACTACTAATAATAGAGAACATCGACATAGCATATTAGACTAGTAACTCCTTCTCAACATGGACAAAAATAACAAATCGGGGGTCAACAATCGTACCCAAAATTACATATAGAAAATAAAGGACTGAAATTGAACCAGCTGAAATCTCTCTATTATGAAATTGAAGACACCGAGGAATAGTTAAATTCACCAGTCCAACTGATAAAACTACCGTGAAGTGAAACTCGTCTTGAATTAATTCATAGTTCGAAAATTATATAATCGTTATCATGGATCATGCTATTTTTTTTTTCGTTTCAAACCATATTCTCATTTTCATTACTATAATTTTTTGTGTTACCTGATGAATCTGAAGATTTTGAATCAAAGAATAGAGAGAAAGATCGACAAGTCTATTGGGTTTAAAAGAAGTACTGTTAGTGGTGTCAAAAATAATTTGAACGTTTAACGAAATAAGCAACACAATTATCACTTGAAGTTGATAGCAGCAAATCACGAGTTATAATTGATATTTTGCGACGTCATCCGAATGACTGTAACATCATGATTACATTACGACTGACCGACTGTCAATTGCAAATCAGGATAAATGTTGTTTCAAGATAAATTCGTTCGAATTCGATTGCATTTTGCTTCGTTCGAATGAAGATATGAAACATATCAAGATTGAGAAGAATATATATTTTTGCAAAAGTTTTGTCAATGTCAATTTCCGATAGTCATGTGACGTCATATTTAATAACACCAAGGAATCAAGGAATATTTGGATTACTAATAGATGGACTGAGACACATAAAATACTGGAATGGACAGTGAAATAGCGAGACATAACACAACTGGGCATTCTACTCAAGAAATATTGTTGAATTTGTGTAAAACATGGTCGGTATCAATTTTGAAACGGTTGTTGTACTCATTATTGTTATTGGCTTGAGTTTCCGGAAATTTATTTCTTGGTATCCCAAATATCTTCCACACGACATGCTGCACGATAATTGAACCTATTCCAAGTCAACTATCATAATTGTTGGAATAAACAATATTTCGAAATAATCGGTCTGCATTTTGGTTTCTGTCATGTCTCGTCATCATTATTCTTTGGTGCTGGAGGTTCTGGCCAACTTGAGTTTTGTGTTGTACTGAATCTACTTGACAGTTGCTGAAGTACCCACCCCTGAACTGGATTAACACGGCTTCCTTTACTGAAATATCTTTTATGAAATCGACAAGAAAACTCGTATAACGAATATCAAAGGAGCGACTTTCTAAAAAGGCAAGCTTCAATTTCTTTCGCCGAATGAGAATGCTGTGGTTCATCCAGTTTTTTCTACATAGTTGAAAAGTGAATTCGCCTTCTGGAGAAAGACACCTTGAAATATTTATCTAGTTCTTTTCCATTGTAATATTGCTTTTTCTACAAGTTTAAAGAAATAGTGTTGAATGTTTTTTTTTATATAATATTTCAGGTAGGTATAATCCTTGAATAGAGGTATGAATTTGTTTCGACATGTGTCGGGGATTGGGAAAATTGCTTGTTCTGGATATATAATCCAAAATGACATGAAACTTGATTTGTCGCACGAAAAACTTATAGAGTCTGAATATTGATTGACGGTCCCATTTCCAAGAATTCAAGAAAACAGAGGACGTTTATCCAAAAATCGAAATAAAACGTAACTTTCACTCCCTAATGTGTGTATAATTCTCTGATCTGGTTTCAGTTGCGGATACATTTGCGGATACATATCTAAAACAACAATAGCAGATCCATCTTCATTGCAAAACATAGAAAATCGGACATGATTCCGTGAAGGAGTTGAGGTTATTTGGTTTTAAATCACTTTCATTGAAAATACCATAAATCACAACGAGGATATATCAGGAACGTATCACAGGCTAACATAACACTGCTCCAAGGCCGATTCAGTACAGGGCGGTGAAGTTAACGATAAGGTGTTCACGTCGGGATACGAAAACAACAAAATACTTTCGGTTGCTGTGAATCATCTCGGCATCGCGAAGAATCCAGATCAACGAATCAAGCCGCTTATAGACTGCATGCTCAGGGCAGCAGGACGTTTCATATCTCAATGAGGATCAAGAAGTGATTTAGAATTGAGGTGAAGGTAAGCAGGTCCAATTCAATGCCACAAAAACCTAGACATAGGTTTTTTCCAAAAACAAAAAATTTCCCAGAACCACTTTCTGCTTTGATATGTTTGTTGGGGGTTAAAATGGACACCAATATGTCTTGGCACAATCATGTCGCTGGAATTGCAAAAGCCGCATCCCAAAAGCTTGGAACACTGTTCCGAACCAGAAAACGGTATACACCTCAGCAACTTTTGATGGTTTATGAAGCTCAGATCTGACCTTCTTTGGAGTATTTTCTCATGTATGGAGCTACGCCTCTAAGCATACCCTGAAGCTGTTGGATTCCATCCAAAGTAGAATAATCCGCCTGATTGGAGACGCGAACATCACTTGCAGCCTTGATAGTCTGGAACATCAAAACAAGTTTGGAGATTTGTCTCTCTTCTATACATACTTTCACATTTGATTCCACCAAGAGCGGTACATATCGAAAATACGCGACGGACTGTGGCTGCTCATCGTTTTGAGCTTCAACTCAGTACACCTCGAACTTTACTGTTTAAGAACTCTTTCATCTGGAGAACTGCATTTATGTGGAATAATTTTTCCAAGAACGTTTCTCCAAATGAATTTAATCTCCAGCGATTTAAATCGAATGTGAATCACTACTTTCTCACAGGTACCGCTTTTAGAACGCCTGCAGTGCTTGTGTTTTGTCCTTGAAAAAATCGTAAGAGTTTGTCCTCGAAAAAGTATTTTGTTCCCACTGTTATGGAACGTCGTATTTAGAAGTTATTACATGTTTTGGACCGTAATATATCCTACGTACTATGTAGACATTTTGAGCAACCTAGTCCAAAAGGCAAATATGATAATATAGTGAGGTAATGCATGCTGCAAGCTCTGAAACGGGAGACGGAGTGAAAATAAGCCAAATGAAATCGAACATATTATTATTCACCAAAAGGACCAATGTAGAGGGAGTATGACCCAAGTCTTCTGAAATTTCAAGATGGAGAGATATACTATTCTTTTCTTGTCCCAAAACCAACATCTGGAGAAGATTTTAAAAAATGCGAGAAAATGATGGAAATACATGGAGCTGAAACACACAGATGTACTAACTATGCACAATAATGTTAAATGACACCCATGGTAACATACGCAAAATCAACAAACAAGCAGTTTATGATCAATATTATTACAGATATGAAGTCTGCACTCAAGCGATTAATGGAATCAAGAATGATATCGAGACTGGTCTGGAAATACCGTGAAAACTAAAAGATACAAATAGGGTATCATGGCAATTAGGAATCAGAGAATACACAAAAGCTGATGCATATTCAAAAACTAGGCTAGTTGACTGTTAATTATTTCACGCACATTTTTGATGCACTGTTTGAAATCTTTGGGGTAGTAATGAATATTGGTGGAGTTTTTCCACAACACCTAACTAAAACTGAGTTTTAGTTTAATATTTTTCTTGAAGATGATCACTTCGTGATCGAAACACGTAACGAAGTGTTCAAATAACTCCAGTAATAACCATTTGATTACATAACTAAAACCAAAACTAGGCTCTGAAGTTTAAACGAAAGTATTTCTATCCTATACATGTCAAAGGGTAGATTTGATCACCAATAACTTTCCTTCAAATTCTGTAAACTTCTATGGAACAAAAACATGTCGAAAAGTAGCTATTCTTCATTGTAAATACGCCTTGATAGCCTTAGGGAACAAGATGAGCTGAATTCAGGTATCAAATTAGATATTATTGACAAGAAAAGGGTTTTCAAAGCCCAATTATTCATATCTAATTATTTAAAGGTGAATATCTAACTATACCTGACTATGTATAAAACTTCATATTCAAGAAATGAAAATAAATGGAATGATCCTATAAACAGAATTATTGACCTATTAGATTAGATACCTTCTAATATAACATGACAAAGTGTCCACAAGGCAATCTGAATTACCCAAAGTGAAATCCCTGAGAGGAATTCATCCCTGATAAGAATTTGACGACTATTTCAAAGAGTTGGCCAAAAAATAACCCACAGAAAGTTATTCTGAATATTGTTTTACAAGTACCTTGAAATTTTGTCGATTCATTAACGGTAGTGAATTTGATGATGAAATGTCAGATAGAGACGAAAGGGCAACAAAAAAAGCTTACAAGCACCCCATCAATTAATATAATGTGAAATGGTGAGAATGAAGCATATTCTTCTGAAACTATACCTGACTATCACGGGTAGCGTCAAAAGCTGGTTACATATTTTTTTTTATTACCGCAACAATTTTAAAATAGTTAAACATCAACATCCTGATCAATAACAAATCATGGACAGATAGGATAGTTTCTATCACTTGTTATCAGTTCTGCACTTGTGTACAGAGTAATGTTCTAGTTTTTACCCTCTCCCCCTCTCTCTTGTTGAACTTTCGAGGTCAGAAAAGACTCCGATGGCTATAATATGAAGTTTTTGGGCCTTGAGCCAAGCCTCTGAGACTGTAAGTTCTCAAATTTTGGGAATGTCGACTCATAAGTCTATTTTGAAAATGATTTGATAACATCTTCAATGAGGCGATAGCATGATTATTATTCAATAATGAGTGAATATGTAATGAGAGACATATTCATCTACGAATAATATTTTTTTATTGAATTAGATAGGATTAAAGTCCAAAATGATTTCGTTGAAACACTTCTATCACAGAAAATTTTGTGTGGCAAAGATAATTTGTTGGAGATAGAGAGAGAGAGCATATGCAGTCACTTTTCATGTCATGGAGAGTCCACATGGAAGTGAAGAGTTATTTAATTCTTAATAATTTTAGACCAATATCCTAATAAGAATACTCCTAACCGATACCCTTAATATTCTAATATTAGGTGAATATAACGTGAAGGTTCTTCCGGAAAAGTCGTGGACCTAACCGAAGGTCAAAGTAACGTAATTCTAACTGAAAATGTTACTTGGGTCATTTGTAATATGCTTTTGATGTCTTTACTACTTTTGAAACACGATAACATCCTTTTCTATGTTGTTGCCTGAAATTCTAATCTCATATAAACTCATTTCAGCTCCAAAACCAATCAACAGAAGGTCTCGGAAACCTGGTTTAGACAGAAAACCTCGTCAAGCCTACAGCGCCAAACAACTGGAACGGTTGGAAACCGAATTCAAAATCGATAAATATCTCAGCGTCAGCAAACGTATGGAGCTCAGTAAATCCCTGAATCTAACAGAAGTACAAATCAAAACCTGGTTCCAGAATAGAAGGACGAAATGGAAGAAACAACTCACCACCAGACTAAAGATGGCCCAAAGACAGGGACTCTTCGCTCCGCACTATTTTGCGCCGAGCGCGGTTCAACAGTATTCACCTTTATTTGCTCCATATTGTGCTCCCTTGGGGTGTGTGTTCGGTACTTCGACAATGGAGGGCGCTGATAGTATAGCAGATAATTCCATTAAAAGAAACACTTAGATATTTTTATGAATATTGAAGTTATTTAAATTTGTTAATTTATTCTTCATGTTACTATTTTTTTTTGTATAAAGTTTGAAACCGTACAGAGTCGGAAAATATATACCACTAGCTGACCCAGCAAACGTTGTTTTGCCACATAAATTATTTTTAGGTAATTTCTTAGGTAGAAAATTATAACTAACTCATTGTAAGTGTGTGTCAAAGCAATAACACTCACAAATGATATCAATCACTTAATGCTTTAGTGTGTACAATATTTTTCGTTAGTACATATTTGGCCTTGTGAATTTATAATAGTCATTGTAAATGCCAATCTAATCGGAAATTTCACAAGTCTGAAATGAATTAGCACATCTATAGGTATAATAGGGATTCGTGGTAATAATATATCTTCACCCCGGAACTTTCCATTCAATATGCTGGTTTCGACAACGTTTTTCATTAATTTTTCAATGATTTATTGTGTGCGGTTGCTCAGCCGTGGTGGATTGAAATTACGGAGCTCCAACCTTTAATTGTAAATTATGTGGTGGCTTGTCCAGCAAAGTCAATGAGTTCCAAAATTCTGTTGGATAATTCTCATCTTCCGTGGCATCACAAACTGTATCTACGCTCGATGGATAAATAATAATAGTGGCCAAAAACTGTATAGTGAGTTAGAGAAGGCTTATTGTATAAGAGAGACTGTCACTGTTCTCATCCTTACTCCGTGCTGTTTACTGAGAAGTGACACCGATAGACGCCTGGTGGGAATAGTTGATCTAAGATCAGGGTTAAAAATGAATAAATTACTGAACTGACTATTAAAAAATAGAGGTTGGTGATAGAATGGTAAAAATTGAGGGTTATATGTATTTTCTAATGCAACATCATAAAAAACTAAAAACAAAATATTTTGCGAAAAAAATAAAAAATAAATGTTTGGGGTGGAGCACCTTTATTATAAAAAATAGAATGAAACCTATTCTCAGACTTACCAAAAATACATATGTGTATTATTTGTTATTTATTTTTTATTTGTTTTTTGTTATTGTTATTTGTTTTGGAGAAAATTTTGAACAAACTCAACAGAATAATAACAAAAACGATAATAAAATAATTTTAGTATTATGAAGAAAAATTAAAATATTCTTTCGAGAGAACTGAGCTCACTATTTCACTGTTCAAAATGTATTTATTCAAAGGAGTGAAAAGATCAAAAATACTCAAATAGAACTGTCAGCAATATTCTGATTTTCATTATGAAGGGTTTACAAAACATGTGTTTCGCTTGACAATAGCTTAATTGCAGGATTTCCTGCTTGAGAAAACTATCCTCTAGCGAAATAGGTGTCCCGATTTCATCACGAGTCGAGTTACATTTACAAGTATTCTCGATGAAAAATTCGAATGAAATATAATTCAATCGGAATCCATCCGAAAATGATAAATATTTTAAGGGTAATCTGGAGATTCAAATGAACTGAGTACTCTGTATCAATCAATAATATATTCAGCTTCTTTTTCGACAGAAAAAGTTAAATATTCAAGAATATTCGTAGATGCACTCTATGAAACTTCGAAACGTTAAAAAAAATTTAATTAAAGGGGTTATATTTTTAGGAGTGATAAATTTTTGCGAAAGAAAGTTTTTGGCTTTCTACTACTCTATCTTGATACCAAAAAAAAACAAGGATGAGGGAATCTTCCAAGGAAAGGAAGAATCTTCCTTGGAAGATTCCCTCATCCTTGTTTTTTTGTATCAAGATGGAGTAGTAGAAAGCCAAAAACTTCCTTTCCCAAAAAAGTTAATAAAATATTATCATAAATTGAAAATGGTGCTTTGAACATTCATAGAATATCATAGCAGACGTTCTATGTTGGATGTTTTGAGAACATTCAGAAAACCTATTAAGAATACTCACATAAAGTTAGGAGAATGTCCCCAAAGCATTTCAAATGACATATTGTTAGCATATAGAAGAAAGGGCTTTAAAATATTCTTTGCATTTAGGGACGTATGTTATTAGGTAACAAAATTATTTCAACTTTCAGAGATTAGGTATTGCACTAAGGCAGACAAAAAATGTCAAAGTATGAAGAATGAAAAGAAACGACTTCTCTTTGTATTTGTATTCTTTGTGAACGAATGATTGCATGTTGGCCCTAACAAGTGAATGCATCGTATATTTTATAATAAAATAAGAATTTATTGGTCTTCATAATACAATAGTACATAAGTTGAAAAGACAACAAACATAGTGTGATTTGACACGTCAAACAAAAAATTCACACACTATTTGCATTCACATTTAAAATATAAGTGAAAACAGCGCCAAAGGCATCATTTATTTTGTAAAATGCTTGGCTGTTGCTTGGCTTACAAGCGCCCGCTGAGTTTTTCAATTGAAAAGTTTTTCCACTCTTGCGGAAGAGTATTATATATTTTGCTGAAAAAATGTTTCGGATTGTTTTTCAGTATTCACCAAATTAATTTAGCTGTTCTGATGGTCTCTGATATACCTTCAAGTATAATATAAACGTGGGACAGTGAAAATCTCTAGATCAATGAAAAGAGGTTTTTCATGATCACAATAGTTTGCTCTAACCATCTCTCTAATTTTTTTTCTGAGATACAAAAACTTCATTTGCTGCTGATCACGCTGCTATTTCATGCTGCAAGTGAGCCTGTATTATACTAAAAGACGGAATTTTGAGAATATCTCTGTTTACCACACTCCTCATTTTCCTCAGAGCGAAACGGCCTTTGGATAGTTTTTTATTAACTTCAATGATGTGTGTTTTCCACTTTAGATTGCTGTCTATATGAAAACCTAGTAGGTTTTTTTTGGATTTCACTAGTTCGGACTTCCATTGTCTACTATATAAAATTTGAAATCCCTGAAACAACTAAAAAAGAAGAATTAAAAATAAATAGCTGAAAATAACAATTATATTAAGCAAAAATAACCTGAAATGAAATAATAGTGGAATAAAATACAAGTAAAATTAAAA
>WOGO01009899.1:0-10010 GCA_015342085.1 Leptinotarsa defecta | reverse complement strand
CCATGGGAATAAATATATTATTATTATTATCACATATCATGCCAGAAAAGCTTCCATACAATTGTTACATCGTAAACAGATGAATGGTTATCGGAATTGTCATTATCTAAAAATTAATACAATAATATAATAAACAACATATACAATGCACATATTAAGAGATTTATATAGTGAATAAAATAAAAAGTGAAGGAGAACAAACATGTTAGGTATGAGCAGAGAAGTAGGAATTACATGTATATTGTTGAATAAGACATGTGTCACAGTTACATATCTTTATATAACTAAACATAAAAATAAAAATTAAGTGTTATAAGTAACTTTAGAAATTACTCAACACTAGTACATATTCGTAAAAAGAAGTTCTCTAATTTATTGTTCGAACCTAATGAATTTTTTGCATTCTTCATTCGAATTTGGTAACTTTTTGAAAAGTTTACATCCATTGTAATAAATACCTTTCTGGTATATACTTGTTAAATGCTTTGGTGGAACTAATAACAGTTATGTTATGAGTTTCGTAGATGTGATTAAACACCTTTCTGGTATATACTTGTTAAATGCTTTGGTGAAACTAATAACAGTTATGTTATGAGTTTCGTAGATGTGATTAATTTTCTATGATTGAAAAAACTTCCTCTTTTGAAAACAAAACAACACACTTCATAGATGTAGACTGATATTATTGTTAAAACTTGGAAGTTTGCAAATGATACTCGACATGAATCAGTTGTTTGTTTGAAGGTGGTTGACAATGTTTTATGGTGTATTTCATCAGTTCGGATTTCCATTGTCTAATATAATATAAATTGATTTGAAATCCCTGAAAAAAATAAAATATTAACTGAAAATAACAATTTTATTAAAATAAAAAACTGAAATTACCAGGAAATAATATACAAGCTACAACCAGAAAATAACAGGGATTTCAAATCAATTTATATTATATTAGACAATGAAAGTCCGAACTGATGAAATGAATCAGTTATTTTAAATTTGCCAAAATACGAAGAGTTCTTTTTTGTAAGACAAAGGTGAAGTCCCCCAATGCATAATGCCATATTTTAAGTTGGAATGAAAGCATCCAAAGTATAGTTGCCTGAGTATATCTTTACTACATTGTGGGAGGATACACTCAATGCATAACATACCCTCGCCAATTTCACGCATAGTGTGTCTATATGGTCATTCCATTTCAGATTACTCCCAATAAAAAGACCGAGCAGTTTATGTGTTGTGTGCAATCAATTACGATATTATTCAAATTGATATGATTTAGAAGTTGACTGTTGGAATGACTAGTTTCAAACATTATTATATTTGTTTTATCAACATTTAGACATAACAGGTTTTTGACAAAAAATGATTTATGAAATATTATTAATTTATGACGAGTATACTAAGCCACCATAGTTAAAGTTAATATGGACCATTATCTATAAAGTTTGAATTTACACGTTGACGGTTCAATATCAGGTGAAGTCAACTCAAATGATGAACCAGTTCGAAATTTCTGTGAATATAAAAATTGAAAAATATCACCCTTTTGTACATTTTGACATTTCAGGAAGAAAAATTAAATTTTTTAGTGAAATGATTAATTTTTTTAACTTACCTCCTGCTCTATGGCTAACTGTTTTTTCAAAAGTTCCTCAGCTTCATTACCGAATAAGCTTGTTGAAGGTAGGAAGTTAGGTTCTCTTCTTGTAGGAGATACTGCAAAAAAACGATTCATAATTTAAAGAAAAATTGCAAAATTAGTAATTTTTGTCCTTTGAGAAAAACATTTCAAATCAAATCAGAATACTACTTCAACAAATGAAAAATGAGATATTGACTCAACTGGTCTCGATGAATAATGAATTTCATCCTCCGAAAATTTGTTTTGGAAAACAGTTTTTCAAAAATTGAAATTCATTAATTATTTTTTTTAATTGTATTATGCATTTGCTACAATTTTAATTGAATTTTTGCCAGAGATTAATGCACTAACATTGATGGACATATCTGACTATACTGTTCGCCGAGGATCTGATAATTTACATCTAGAGGTTTGGTAATTATAGCAAAATAATTTTTGATAGAAAGATACGAAAGTTTGTGAAAAAACATTAAAGGCATTTGAATAGTTAAAAATTCAAACAGGTATAAGTTTTCTATCGTTTTGAAAGTTTTTAATTGGAGACTGAATCACTTTTGTGAAATTTCACTTTTGATGGAATCAAACTGAAAACTGATTTCATATTAAGAATTTGAATGCCAATCGACTTTCCTTGAGGGTTACTCTTCAAAGAGCACATTGCTAAATTTGAAAATTTAATACTTAGTCGAGAAAGCATTTGAGGTTTTCATTGTATACTCTGAAAATTTGAATATTTATTTAACATGCCTTTACCGGGTCTCTAGTTCAGATATCAACATATTTTTTTAAAATTTAGGATATTTATTTGACAATTTGCCATTATAATCGAAAATGGTGTGACTGGTGACTTTAACACAACACAAAAGTGTGTTGAGGAAGATATGGGAAAAGTATTCAACTGGTGTGAATCAAATCGTCTTTTGTTTAATACTAAAAAAAAAAAAACAATTTACTCACATTCAAGTGCTCTTTATAAATTTTGACAATTAATTAGGAAGTAATAAAAAATACAACTTGTGCAAAATATTTATGAATCCATGTTGACAATAAACCCAAATTCGAGGAACATTCAACAAGATTATAAAAAAATGTTTTCTGATTGCTAAGCAGTTGAAATGATATTGATAGAATTAGGGTGTTCTATAGCTGAAATGGTGTATCACTCTGTATTTGAAATTCACTTGAGGTATGGTATTTCATTTTGGGGTAGTTGCAGCAACTATCGTTTCAAAAACATATTCAAAGTTCAAAAAAGAGATATATGTGTAAAGCTAAAAATAACAAGCAATGTAAATCACTACTTAAATTCTATCAAATATTAACTGCGGAATCATTATAATCTTAAAAACAGTATTGATTGTAAAGAAACATTTAGACATGTTCGGCTTCCATTAAATATGCTACAATACTCCCCAAAATAGTGATATTCAAATTCAAATTGAACTTACTCTTCCTTCTACAACTTTGAAAACTCATTTATTTAAAATGAGTTTTCAAAGTTGAAAACCAGTCGAAATCAAAAATATAGAATCCTTATCAAATTTAAAAAATCAGTGGAGAACCTTATGGTGAAAAAATTCTATTATAATATTGAAGAGTACTCTGAAGATTGTTTTTTAATTCATTGGCATTATATACTATATTGTATCATTTAAATATTTGTAATCATGATTTATTGCATGCACAATAAAATATATTATCATCATCATTTGCATCCAAAACAAGAACTACTTCCAAACACTTAAACCACAACATCAACTAAATTGCATCTTTAAGAGATAAAGTAGAATTATCTTCGGTCTACTTTATTTCCCGAAGATGCCAACTTGGTTCGTTGAACACATTTCGAGAAGAGTATTGCAGGTCTGGCGTTTGGAATCAATATCTAATTTTGAAAAGGTAATATTTATTTGATGAAAAAAATTGAAATAAAGAAAAACTCACCAGCTTCAGGAGAACTTGCAGGAGAAATCAAATCGTACGTAGTGACATACAAATCCTGCATCCTGGGACTTTTGTCTCCTTTAGAAGATTGATTCGCCTCTGCCATAATTTCAGACACTCGTTTCCTGACATCTTTGGATTTAAATTCGGACGATTCACAACCTGAAACACTGCTTTTCAACTCTTCAGTCGAAATAGACTCCTCATTTAGGTCCGCTTTTTCTCTGGGAGATCCACCATCAGTAGGTGATGATAATGAATCTAGCTCCTTTTCTTCATAAGAATTAATGTCTTCTTTGGCCGTAATAGGTTCTGACTCTCTATCATCCATGTACTTCTCAAAGTTGTCTGCTTCATTACTTCTAGCAGACTCAATTATACCGTAACTCAAATCCAGGCTTGGCTTACCAGATGAGCCTTCACTGTTTGTTGGAGAAGTCTGGAGTTCTTCAATCACTAAGTTTTCTGTGATGCTTGTTTTTGTTTCAGAAGGAATATGTTCATTCGAGGATGATGACACAAGTTCTACAACTGGCGATTTTCTGGGTTTAGACCCCTCGTTGGTTTCGTCAGTGGAAATATTTTCATCACTTTCAATTTCCACAACTTCATTAGGAGTCACTTTCTTTTCATCAACAACATTAGAAGGCAACATACTTCCATTATATTTATCACTGATTTCAAGTGGTTCAACAGAATGAGGAGACGTTTGACCACATTTCAAATCTACTGGCAAGTCATCCTCCTCTAAGTTAACCCTAGAAACTCCAGCTGAATCTGTGGTGATTTCTTCATGGACACATGAGTTTTCAATAATTTTATCAGCTGACTTATCAGTCAAATCCTCTAGAGCTGATACATCTCGCAGTATATTATTAGAGTTTGTAAGTGACAGTTTTGCAGTTTCTTCATCTGACTGTATTCTTTCATGTGATTGACTGATTTTCATCAATAAGTCCAAAGATTCACTAAGATCTTTGTTTTCAGCTGGTGGCGAAGACAGTTTCTCTGAAAAACTTTTGAGGTCAGAATCTCGAGAAATCTGTAACGAATCATTCACCCTATTTAGTTCATTTGCTAAATCACTATCCTTTTCAATATCAGATTTCTTCTCCAAAGAGAGGTCTGTTATAACTTGACTCAATCTTGAAAGTATATCCTCAGTCGCACTTAAATTATTTGTAATGTTTCCATCATTTGTCAGATCAACATAGTTATTTGTTTCAGCTTCTCCTAATATGAGTAGAATTTCTTTTGAATCATTCAAATTGTCCTTTGCTTCACTTATAAATACGGAAGATTGTGTTAGGTTTTCTGAATTTTCAGTAACAGGTTTATTAACTGTCAGCATGTGTACATTCTGACCACTTTCCTTCTCATCAGTAAGATCATTACCTTCTGATTTTGTTGTATCAGCTTCTGGAGATCCTTTCAGCAATGAAACTGAATTTTCTTTATAGGAATTTTGTTTACCCGTTTCAATATATTCACTTATATTAGATTCCTCAGCAGCAGCAATTCGATGATTGATTTTCTGAGAAATCACTTCTGATTCCTTTGTATTTATCTCTTCCAACAGCTTTTTCTCAGATAAAGATTTCAACTCACTGTCCCTCGACGCTCTGTTCGTTTCAATTACTGATATTTCAGCTTCAGACTCGCTTTTTTCAAACCTGGAATCCTTGCTGATATCTTCTGTAATATTTGTTTCTTCATCAGAGTGTTTGGAATGATTACTACCACGAGCCGAAATATCTTGTTCAAGTTTGCTGAAGTTGTCAATCAACAGGTTGATGTTCTGATCAACTACATCGACATCTTCATTGTAAACAATATCCTCGATTGATTCAACATCAAAATCAGACATATAATCATTTGAAGAGACGACCTTTGGCGGACTATGTATGGGGGAATCTGCTGCCGCTCTACCACTGATGGGGTGGGAATCTTTTTGTTCTGGAATGCTTTCACCAACACTACTATTTAATTTAGCTTCACTATCACTAGTCCTCCTGAGTAGTTTTTTAGATTTATTGGAATATTCTCTGGCACTCTTACAAAACCTTTCCAGAGCCATCTGAGACATAGAGTAGATTTTATCTTCGATGAATTTTTTCTTTTCATAGCCTGTCAAATTATACCATAGTTGATTCAGTTGTTTTCCTTTGAACTTATATTTCTCAAGTGGTTTGGAAGTAGTAGGTTGTTGAGAAATTATAGCGCTTGCAGTAGACTCTAATTCGGCTATCCTCTTTTCTTCCTCTAGTAATTTTTTGTGCCATTGCAGCAGTTCTTCAGCCGCCTTTTTACGTTTTTTAAGAGCTTCCTCTCGCATCAACAATGTCCTAAAACATACAAATTACATAACACGAACATCTGAATTATGAAGTTCCATTCAGGATGGATCCAACAAAAACATTGAGCTTGCAATAATTTATGAATTAACATGAAGTGACAAACATATTTGTCATTCAACTAATAACAGTCTCCAACTGAATGAAGTGCTGATTAATTTTCAAACATGTATTTCCTCTGTATAGGAAACTTCCTAACACAAAACAGACTTTTGGATCGGTTCCAACAGGATATCTAATATTAGGTAGTTTGTTTTTAATCATTTCTAATTCTCATAATAACAACCTTAACAACCATAATTAAGGAGTTATTTTTAAAACCGCCTTTGTTGACAAACTTTTCATGCTAAATATATCATGTCTAAGTCTTCTTACAAAGTGGGCAAGACAAGAGAAAATGGGATGATATAATTATGTTTTCTTCAATTAATATTCATTGAGTTAATAGGCACTTCATAAATTCGAAGAAATAATGAATTAATGCTTGTCTAAGACAGAGTTGAATTAAATGATGAGATATCATATTTCTTTGAGTAATCATGATTTCCAGAATACGAAAATTATACATCAAAATAACTGAACATATGGGTATCTTTTCTGCAGCAATTCAATATATGTTATATTATAATTAACAGCACACAAAAAATAGATTGAAACTGTTATTTGAATGGACTTTGGTGGTCCTTGGTAATGTTATTTAATCCTACATTTTGAAAGGTGAGACCCTCGTCTCCTTTTGTCATGCAAAAGTATCACGTGGACGCCTGAGGGTTGCTTCTAGAGAAACTGAGGATGACTAAAAAAACTTTGGAAATGATATGGAAGCATAATTCATCTTGTTGATTGAAATTTAAAATATGTTTGAAATTCATAAAGAATAAAAAAATAAAAAAAAAAATTACATGATCATATGTAAATATATTATTGCTAATTTATAAGAATCTCAAAATTTGCTAATTTTGATTTGAATTGAAGTATTCTTTGAGAAATATATCATCAACAGCATTTTTAATTTCAGATGGTGATATAAGTTTTGATAAGTAAGTATAATTTTGTTTGCAGGAGTGTGATAAAAATATATTTGATAAGTCTTTTGAAAAAAAAAAAATGGTTCACTGGCGAAACTTTGGAGACTTAGAAAAAATTAACCTCGAAATTTTTTACATGATTTTTCTATCAATAGAAATTATATTTTTCAATATTTTCAATCTCCTTGTTGAGTTAGTTCCATGTGAAAAAACTAAATTTACAGACTGAACAGATAGTGAAACCTTGTACAAGCTACGGATTAACGTGGTTTTACCTTTCAACATGTGATTTCCAGCACAGAAATTAATCTGTTTAATCTGCGTATTACATGTATGAGCAATATCCTTGAAAAATATCTTGATGAACATACTTAGAAACAAAATTGATAATCCTATCCTATAAACAGATTCACCTTATTTAATAAAGATAGCTGAACATATCGTTCAGCACTGATTTCCATATGATTGTTCAAATCATACCACAAAACGTGAACTGTGAAAATATCCAAGTCATTTCTGTCCCGATTCAGTTGTATCATTTCCTGTATCATTTGTGTTTCCAATAAATATATACAAGGCTTGGATCATAAACATTTTCTTTGAAAAGTTATATTCAGATGGCCCTCCATCCTGTTGTTCGATTAGTTGAGATGGTATGCGTGTGGCATCACAACAACATCAGTTTATATATTTCTTTCAGGGTAATAATGAATAATTAATTTTCATTTTAGTTGGGAAAAAACTCATTATTGAATAGTAAAGTTAGTGAATGCACATGACGTACATTTTTTGGCTTGTACAGTAGAAAACAACTTGGAATAAAAACTCAAATAAATCTGTTTGAAAACTATGTTTTAAGGAACATGAATGCTCATTTCTGCTTTTTTCGGCATATGAAAATATTGGAAACAAGTTTTTCTAGTAAGACATGAAATAAAGTTATATAAATGTAAAATTTTCATTTTATTTCAGTTGTTTTATATAGATTTTTTTCATTATGCCTCCCTATGATAGAATTGGAAAATTCAGACTCGTTTCGTAACAAATTTTTCAGTGATCAAATTTTGAGGACGGAACATCGATAAATACATGTGTTGATACATGGTCAAATTTGTGGTGATAATTGGTTTTTGAAATAATTTCTATTCTTTTACGAAAACTTGGGTATACACAAAAATCTTTGGAGTTTTATATGTCTTCCACTATAAAAAGTTCCTTTGCTTAGTTTTCAAATTATTTGAAATGAAGGAGTTGAAGCTAAAAAAATGAAATCTGTCAATTTTGTTTTACTTCGAATATCTCAAAAACGGCCATTGATAGTTGTGATTTGAATCATCATTTTTATTGTATCTTCCCATTTCTGCGACAGGATTTCTTTAAACCAGTCTGTTTAATGAAGTGAAGTTCAATAAACATATAAGACTGGGTGCCACTCTTGACAAAAGTCGGCACATTTTGAGTTCGAAAAAGCCAGTTATCATATCGATTTTTTTGACCTTAGGAAAAAAACAAAGATGCAGATGAAGTAAATGTTTACATGACATCTTAAGGTGCGTATTCACCAAAAAATCGAGTACAAGCGAGCATTCGTGTATGTTTGCTCATGTTCGCTCGACATATTGATGTCTCGTCCACACCAGAGCGAATATCTTCAAGTTCGTAGTCGTAGTTTGTTGATCCATCTACTTTGTGCGAGCAGTGCGTGCGCGATAAATATGTCTGAAGGTGCGTATTTACCAAAAAAGCCAGCACGAACGAGCTCATTATTGATTATTGATGCAGAATGCTCGTTCACTCTTGTTCGCTCGTGCTCGCTTTTTTGGTGAATACGCACCTTTAGGAGAAGATTTCTAACAACAGATGTTCCTGAAACCAACGTTAATATTTGTGTAAACAGCATTTTTAGCAAACTTCAAGAAGGTGGCCATTCATGTTTGTACCTTTTTTTTTTTAAATTATCAAAGCAGAATCAAAGTTGGGTATCACACCGGCTCTTTCACAGTGTCTGAATGCATGCGAATGCCTTTTAAATATGGGTTTAGGAAAATATTGAGACACAAGAGCTTTAATTATACACAAAACGAATGATTTATTCAATTTTTTTTTAGAGTTTTAGGAACTTTTTAATAAAGTTTCTATTTAACGCTTAGTGAAATGTATTTAAGTTATTGCAAACTGTAGCATCCTATTTTGTACTGATAATTTAGGAGCTATCAGTGTTAAAGTTGTATTCATATTTTGCCAGACCTCCCAGTTATAATTTTTCAGTAGAAATAATTGGTTATGGTTGGAATCTCTTGGTTGGCATTCTTCTACATGAACACTAGTTTGAGTCCCACAGGTTGGGCCGAAGAAATATTTGCTTCGTTGTTTGAGTAATCGTTAACTCAACCTTTTGAAGAGATATGTTCATACCAAGACTTCACTTTCACTCATTCATAGGGCACGCCAACATCATTACCAATGACCTTTCCACTCTTTGAAATAAGTGATCATTGTGTACCCTAAGAAAATGTAGCGAAACAAGTAGGTTAGATTATGTCTAAAGTGAGTGGGTCTATTCGACCCTCCACCGCAACCCGCAAGGGTTTAATGTGGCTCGCACAATTCACACTCGACCAAATAAATCCAGCTTCTTAACGAAGCCAATTAGTTTGTATAGTGAGTGGTCTTTCAGGTCAGATGGTGAGAGTACGGCCCTGCCGAACTCTAAAAACCTGATTCGGTCCCCAGCGGGACAGGCACAAAGTATGTGCTCTGCTGTTCCATCATTTTACAAACATAGGCGACACACACTGTCTTCCGACAGCCCGAGTCTCTGCATATGATGATTCAAATGACAGTGACCTGTAAGAAGGCCTGTTAGACAACGTAGTTCATCCCTACTGTAGTCCAACAACTGTTTGGTTTCAAGTTTGGTATCAAGCTTCAAAGGGTGAATAAACGCCTTGGAGTGGGCCAATCTTGGAAGATTCTGCCAGAAGTCCATAAATCTTCTTGCCATCCAGGTGTTCAATGTTTGTTTGGCAAAGCCAATGACAG
>WOGO01009898.1:0-10010 GCA_015342085.1 Leptinotarsa defecta | reverse complement strand
GTAAAAATATTTTTCTATCGGTGTACATAAGTATAAATATAAGAATATCAGGTAGAATTGAATACAGTCCCTTAATTTGTACGCTAGTGTAACCTTGAGCCAACATCTGTCTCCCTGTTCAATTGTATTACTGCAGCATTTCAAGATGAAATTGAGAAATATTTCGAATATGAATTGGCTCCCTACCCTTCATCGTTGTTTGATGACCTCGGAATGCTTAAAACACAGAAGTCTGCCATTTACGATTTACTCACAACAAATATTGGTTCATTTTAATGTTGAAGGATGAGTTTATTGGCGAAAATATATTGGTCAAACAGGCTAATAACGATGCCGACGTACTGATTCTTGAAACAGCTTTAGAACAATTTAATTTGACAAATACAACTATTGTTGTTGGTGAAGATGTAGACTTACTCGTACTTCTTACTGCTCGAACCCCACCTGAAAAAACTATTTTCTTTCGAAAGCCAGGAAAAGCTCAAAGTCAAACCGAAATATATTCGTCAAAAAGTTTATCTACTATTTTTACACGCAATAACTGGTTGTGATAGACGTCTGCATTTTACAGGAGGGGTAAAGCAGCAGTCTTTAAAATGTTTGAAAAACAAGATTTAGTTCAATGTGTTGAAGTTTTCAAAAAAAGTAATTTGACTCAACAAGAAGTTATCACCAACGGGATTCAGTTTTTTCTTTCTATGTACAAAGCTCCGAAAAAAAGCACCTGCTGAGATAAGTATCGATATGCATGTTTCGTAAAAAACACTTAAAATAAGAAACAGGTGCAATTAGCTTGTCTTCCTCCAACCTCAGTTGCTGCTCACCAACTTCTTTTCCGGGTATATTACCAAGTTTAAGTGTGGCTTGGTATCAGCTAGACCCAGAAGACTGGGGTTGGAAGTTGGTCGACAATGCATTAGAACCTATTAAGACTTTACTCCCACCTGCGCCTGAAAAACTGCTGAACACAATTTTTTGCAACTGTAAAAAGGGATGCAGCGCTAAATGTGGTTGTAAAAAAGTTGGACTGTTGTGTTCTCTGGCATGTACACATTGTCAAGGCCAGTCATGTTCTAATGCTAAATCTCCAAATGTGGAGGATTCATTTGATGCCAACGAGGAAACATGCGATACATCACTCTTGACGCAGTTTACCTACACCCAGGATGAACATCAAGAAGAAGAAGAAGATCAAGAAGAAGACCAAGAAGAAGAACGACGAGAAGAAGTATTTGAAGGTTATGACTCAGATGAACAAATTTTTACATTTTTTTATTTAAATCGCTTTCATAATTTAAAACCCTTCCTAATATAATTTATTATGCAAGTTTTCAATTTAACAGAATCACAACAGATATGTAGAATAGATATCTGAAGTTATTTCATGATAAAACTTACCGTTTTCCTGAAAATCGCGAAAAAACAATTTCACGAATACATTTTTTCCAGGCATCGCAACCATTCGGAATTTCAAAATCTCATTTTCAACTATGTTTTGAACAATTTCACGCATTTGCAGCTTGTTGTAAATTTATGTACCTTCACTCTTATTTTTTAGTCTAATTTGACAGGACTATATGGTCTTCAATCCCTTTATTGTGTCTTGTGTCCCTTATCTTGGGACTTACTCGCTATTATGACCTTTCCTACCTATGTTAATCCAAACCTCTCCCCACAATGACCAAGCTGAACCCCTTCTCTAACTACCTAGATGAAATTTTGTATTGGTGAAATCAATCCATTGTCTTGTCTACAGTACATCTTGCCAGTTATTTTTCTTATCCTATCTTTTCACAAGAGTTAATATAATTCTCATGATCAGCTAGACGAGGTTTTGTACGAGAACAGGACAGGCAGCCATGAATAACTTTTCTTACGCTGTTTCGTCCGTCAAGCGGCCAATAAGTTTGACGAACTGAATATAAGTTTGCTTGAGCCACAGCATGCAAGAGTCGCATGTGTTCCTCGCGTATGATGAGCTGGGTGATATGGTGATGAGCAGTATAGGGTGAAGCTGATCCAAGCATTTGATGGTTTTACGTTTTGAACCTTGTAAGAGTACAGTCAGAATAAATCTTGTCTTGCCTACAATACATCTTGCTAGTTATATTTTTCTTATCCTTTCTTTTCACAAGAGTTGATATAATTATTGTATGTATTAAGTATTCATACATACGATAAAATAATCGTGGGTCAAAACATTGGTCCTTCGAGCCGGATTAAATTTGAAGAAGGGAGATGAATGTGGTACAATTGAACGCACTCTAGTGTCAAGTGTTATTTGCAGAATTGTAGACATGTGACACTCGGCATAGAAGGTGGTGGAGGATAATTAAATAAAATGGTGTCTAGGACCACATGTCCGAGTCTTTTGTTAATCCTAACATTGATAATGGAAGCTGCTTCCTATTAGTCGTTATTCCATTTATTGAACTAAGAAGTATTCTAATTAAGCTAGGACCCACAAACAACACAGTTGTGATTAATGGTCTCTATTCAGCCCAGCTCGCCATTGTGTCAGTAAGAACTGATTCATTTTTATCCTCTACAATTCCAATGTTTTTATTTACTCGTATGCTGGAATTTTTGCGAATATTTGCCATGAGGAAAGTTATTTAGTGCCTTTATCTCTTCGAATTGTCCTGTTTCAGTGATTCCAGTTTTCGGTGATTTTTTCATAGATGAAGTTGAAAAAATAAGTACATAAATAACCGAAAATAGTTTTTCTACCATATCTAATTCATTGGGTATTTCTTCTACTGATATATATCATTTTTCATGCTGAAAATTCGGTTGGAAAGATTCTTCAGAAGCATATCACTTGAATAGCAACGTGAATATTTAATATGACTTCACATTTCGAAGTTTAAACTGACTAGAATGGATTGTATAGAAGCATTCTCATTGAATTGGTCGTATGCAACTGAATTTCAGAATAAACATTTCCTGAACCATTCGATAACTTCAGGTTTACGCTTATGCATTCTTACAATTCATTATATTGAATTGATGACGAATATTGCTGAAGATAGAATCAGTAAAAGTTGTTAACAAAATTGCAACGATTGATATTGTTTTCATGTTTCGTCTGCTGAATTCAATAACAAACTTGTTGGAAGGAAGCTGCTTTTTGAATTGTGATATGAATATATGTATATCTACCATCCCAAACTGAGATAATGAAATTGCTTTGCATCAATTCACTTGCTTTTCATTGATTCACTTTTTCCGAAATGGTACGGTTTTCGAGAATGAATATTAAATAAGCTTCATTCCAAGAAGTTAGGAACATTGTTTATCTTTCATAAAATGACAGATCTTATCTGATTGCCTGGAATACTATTATTCAATCTAGTGTCTGCCGTGATTAACTGTCTGGTAGACATTTGTCAGTTTGAATTTCTGTGAGGATAGAAGAATGAGAATATCGACATCAAAACAAATTTCAGTTGATATTGAAGTTTCAAAGCCCTCTATTTTGGGTCTCTGTATATGGATCAGATTGGTTCATTAATATCTGACGCTCTCATTAGACAATTTGCCGATGGAACATCTGAAATTTTATCAAGCAGACTGAAGATCGACTTGGAAAACGAATGCAATAAAGTAGTTTCTATGATGATTAACTAGTTCTCTCAGATATGTAGGTAGGTCTAAAGTGAGTGGGTCTATTTGACCCTCCACCGCAACCCATAAGGGTTTATTGTGGCTCACACCTATTCACACTCGGCCAAATAAACCCAGACTCTGCCAAACTCTAAAAACCTGATTCGGTCCCCAGCGGGGCAAGCACAAAATATATGCTCTGCTGTTTCATCGTTACTGAGGTAGTCGGATGATCAAGGTGCAAGATTCTCACCTTGTTACCTGCGAAAATCTTCCCGTTTGAGGATTTTTGCACGTCAGCTACATCTGACGATGCCTTAGATTCAACCATGCAGAGATTTTCGCCTCTGGTTTTGGTGAATCATCATTTGAGCGCAAACGTTTGCTAAACCTGCTCATAGGGGGTTTGTTCCCCCACCTGAGACAGATTCTGCGTACGCCGCTCAAGAATTTGGTGCAAGGCGGTTTCATAAGGTATCCCGCTCTCGAGGAGAGGACTTGGTCGTTTCCTGGCTGCACCACCAAACCTTTTCTTAGGTTCAGTTATTGGATCAGGAGTTGGGGAGTTGAGAAGCACCCGTTCCTGAACTTAATTTACAGGGAGGTCAGTTGGAGTCGTAAATTCGACATCCATCTCCTCTGTAGACTCGCTCCTGAATTAGATTTACATGGAAGTCAGCTGGAGTTGTAAGCTCGACATCCATCCATCCAGAGCCCCGCATTACCGTGACAAGGCGATGCTACGACGAGAGGGCGCCTGGTATCTCGAAGGTTCCGTAGAGACAGCCGATAGGCTCAGTCTCATTCATCCTCTCGGCACAGATACACACACCCTAGAACTAAACCATCGTTGGGATGCCATTGTGTCAGAGTATAACAGAACCACAAGTGGTTCTGCCCTTTCCGTATCTAGAAGGGCTACGTGAAAGCAGGCATCCGATGGCCGGTTTGCTCTACCCCCACATCCCAGGCCAATGCACTCGCCAAAAACAGTATGCACAGTGGTTCAGGCAGTGAAATATGAACAAGGACGGCCAACCCGCCTGACTATAGTATAAGGCAACATTGTAAAATCAATTTTAGACAATTAAGATGCAGAGGTATCTATGGTATAAATAAGGACAATATGTGTACTTAGTTTATTCTTCCTCTTAGATTTTAAATGTCAATAATGAACTTAATTCATACTTCTCTCAGGTCGACCTAAGACTGTTATATTGTATCTGGGTATGGAGAAATTTTACATCCACTCCAGATATATCAACAGTGCAAAAAAATTCTAATATGTATTATTGGTTTCCCAAGAATGATAATTCGTCACCAGTATTTCCAGAAACATACAATTTAACCTGTTGAGTCTCTTTATGCCTACGAAATGTTTTAAAAAATGAGAATCAATTCATCAACTATATTTCAATGATAATTATAACGGATTGATATATCATTATGTATTGTCTTTTTCTGTCAGCATATTTTCCATATAAAGCGGTTCAACGGGTATCCATTTCCCCCCGCAAATTTAAACAAAATAAATGTGATAACTCATTCAATTCATATTGTCATCTGAAAAAAAAAATTCTGCTAACAAATCAAAATTTCAGAGAAAAGTAACCTAGTTTTTCAAAAAAAGAATTTCCAAAGATGGAGGAAATTTTGGAAAAAATGTTGACCACCGTTCAATAGGTACTTGAAATGAAGAAATTTGATGGATATTTTTTGTCTATTTTTCACATCAAAAGAGTATTGTTTTTTGTTTATATCTATAGTGTAGTAATTTTCTTGGACAAGAAAACAAGATGAATTGATCCTGTTAACTGACTGAACCCTTCTTGACCAGTTAATTGTATTTTTATCATTAAGAATTTCGTATTTTTACATTGTTTGTACGAAACAGCTTTGAGATTGTTTTCAATAAGTAGTTATGAGTATTTTGGTCCTACCTACCTGTTCTCTCTGTTTTGTCCATTTTGGAATTAGTATTTCACTGAACAAGCCACAATCACACACACTCCATATTCAGTTCTGAAATTGAATAAATATAAAAATTCTTTGAAGATCTCTCTTTGAAAATACCATAATGCTTTTATCACATTGTTTGTTGATAAACTTATTGTTATATAAATAAGTTCATTAGCAGAGAAACAAATCCCCAGATCAAACAGAGAGTATAATTACATTGTCTTTTCTGATTTTGACGTACTCATATCAGATTGTCAACATTTTGAGGAGGACTATTTATAATTATCCGTATTTCTAATTGCTAAACGATCAGAATGTGTCCCTGAGTAGAGAATCTTTTTTGTGATTGATTAACAACAAAATATGCAAATAAATTTACTTCAACCACCTTTCCCTCACTATAACAGAAAATGCTCTCGATTGACAGGCGTTTCGCTAACCAAGTTCTAATCATCAGAAGATGAGTCATCAACGACTCCTACCAATTTAAATTTGGATAATCGATTGCAGAGTTATTGATGTATGAATTAGAAACCAGGAAAAATGATAATTCCTAACTTTGCAAGGGGATTGAAACAGCTCCAAAGTTAGTTATTCATCAGTCATCGGATATTGATCCAGGATGTATAGATAGATATATAAATTTATTAAACCTTTCAATGTAAACAATTTATAAAACTCATGTCAGAAAAATAACTACATTAACAACACAAATGTCCCTTAATATTAATATGAATAAAATCACATGGTATAGGTGAATACAATGACTAAATAACAATCAGAGAGAAAAAATAAGTATATATCACAGACATAGATTGATAGGTTATTTGTCCATGCATTTCCGTAATGAATATGGTTCAATGTTACACAACAGATCGAAAACAGGTTTTTTAAAAGTTGTCAATACATTGCTGCTTCAATGAATGAGCGAACACAGGTAGACTCTATTTATACAAATTTCAGCAAGGCCTTCGATAAAATAGATCATAATTTACTCATTTCCAGACTTGCTACAGACTTGTACATGGTGATCCACTGCGGTTGTTCTTTTTCCATGCCTTCAATTATTCACACATTGTGATAATGAATGGTTTCAAATCAACACCTATTGCTGTAACGTTGGGAGTACCACAAGGCTCCCACCTGGGTCCTTCATTATTTTCAATCTTTATGAATGACGTGAAAAAGTGCTTCAAATTTTCCAAAATAGCGTTGTAATCTGACGACCTGAAGATATTTTCAAGAATAAAGTCAAAGACTGACTTTCATCGATTCTTGAATAGAACTATTCGATATTTGATGAAAATACATATTAAAACCAATTAATACAGTATATTGTATGATTTTCACTAAAGAGGGTTTTACAACAACCGCGACAATAGCTTCCCCAAATATGAATGAATGAATAAATGAATAAACCAATTCGAATAAAATTACAAGGTGAAGCACTCAAATCATTCATGAATTTACGACTTCATATCATGGATAAGTCAAATCTACTTATGTCATTAAAGACAGTACGAAATAACATTCATTCGCTCATATGATTCGATCCCAGCCATAGGAAACTTCTTCAAATTGAAAAGGGTATATTAGGAGAGATTGATTTTTGGAGTAAAAAAAACCCTTCTTCTTCCACTTCTTCATCTTCATACAAAGAAAATTTGTAAGAATACCTTTTTCGATGAAAGGTTGGTTGGGTAACAGGATCAATTTTTTCTCAAAAAAACAATTGTTTTTTTGCCGACGTTTCGAATTCAATTGAATTCTTCCTCAGGGCTCTGTAACAATGAATTTTCATGAAGATATCTTCCACAAAAATTATACGATTATTATCGTTTCAATTTCACAAGAAATAATGAGTTCTTACTTAAATTACTCACCGAAAAGTAGTTTTTTCCTGTTTATAATATCACTATTTCAAAAACCAGATACATATTTGAAAAAATAAAAAACATTGCAACAACCCAATTTACGAGACAACACCAAAACAAAACGACATGAAATAAAAGAATGGCTTTATCTGTGATTCTGATAAGGTGGTGTCTGTTTTTTAATCAATGACAGAAAGAAAAAAATTCGAAAATGGTAAATTATTTAGGTATTCTGCTCATCAAATTGAAATATGCAGTGTTAACTCTATCGACATCTCTTCTAGTGTTAACACTATCGCATTTGAGGATATGTATCAAAAGTCTTTTGGATAACTATGGTTCAACATCTAGAATAGTTGGAAGATCAAAATAAAAAATGTGTCCATATTTTTCTTCATGTTCAACGAGAGCTGTGGGGTTTGTTATATTAAGTTTTTCAGAGTTTCTCATGTGTTCTGAAACTCGTGTTTTAAGATGCCGTCCGGTTTGACCAACATAGCATTTGTGACAGCTTACACAGTTCAATTTGTGCACTATATTGGATTGTATTGTGGTGGTTTTGTTTCGAAGAAAAATGCTTTTCAACTGTATTTTCATTTGAAAAGGCCACTTTGATTTGTTCGGTAATGAATAGCATTCCAAGTTTATCAGATAAATTTTCTACAAATGAAATTTTGTGATATTTGGGTTTCATCCCTGTATTTTGGGAGGAGAAACTTCTTTATTTATTTATTTTTCTAATAAGAGATCTAGGAAAGTTATTTTTCATCAGGTAATTTTCAGTTAATTGGATATTTTTTTTATAGAATTCAGAATTGGAAAGGGGAATTACTCTTGATTCCAAATTGCTTATTGTTGATTTCACTATGAAAATTGTTTCGAAAAATAATTCGAAAATCTTTCAGAAAAAGTTGATTTATGATACCAGTCTACTTTCAAAATTCGGTTTGTATCTTCGATTAATTTAGTATCTGAAAATGCTAACAAATTGTTGGAAGTAACAATATAGTCAACATATCTTTTGAAAAAAAAAACAATAAAAATGACAACTTTTTAATGCAAGTATTTTGTAGTTCCGCCATGACCAAGTCTGCACAAATGGGTGACATACAATTACCCATTCCCAACCCATAAAGATGGAGAAGTTGAGAGCCAAAAATATTTCTTCCCTAAGAATCAATTTCTCCTGAAAATAAACCCCTTTCAATCTCAAATTATTCATAGATGATTCTTGTACTGATTTTTTTTTAAAAAGATACTGTTTAGTACTGTTCAGTGGAAGTTGGGTGGTATAGCTTTTGTCGTCGGTTGACAAATCATCGGTTTGGACTCCACTACCTTCCCTTTTACCCCTAGTCCAAATTAGGGAGAGCGTGTTTTGTACTCGATGATCCGACTTATATAACGAAATGGTTGGCCCAATAGACCCACAGCCGGCCTCCGATGAATTTTTAAATTCTTCCTCTCATTCGCGCCTAAGTTGCCATTCCGGTTTTGCACGAGTTGCTAGGATGATGGCCCAACTTACCAATGTCCTAAGACAGGGGTTCCCAACCTTTTTGCACCTGCGTACCACTTGACTTTTTGAGAAATATTGGCGTACCAGCAGACCTAAATATTTCAATGAATGTATAATATTTATTCTTCTAAAAGTGTTTATAAGGTTTTTTAATTAAATTCCTGAGATAACTTCATATTTAATGTTAGATATTTGTTTATTTATAACATGCTTATGATAAAGAAGGAATAAAAAGATTAAAATGGTATTAATTTAGAGTTTCATTCATTACCCATAGGTCTAAAAACATACAAATGGAAAATTATTAAAAAGTCAGCAAAAAATTAATCATCATACAAAATATACAACAGGCAAACAACAACAAGTTTTACACTAAAGACTATGAAATCTTTAGTGCGAAACTTGTTGTTGTTTGTCTATGATCACAATATCAACATTAGGAGTAATGAAACTTATATTCACTCTTAAGTTCTCTTCAACACTTATTCTGCTTCAATATTCATTCTTCGTCTACAAGAGTTCAGAAAATCTACTCTCACACAAGCAACGCGGTTTTACATCCAATCCAGAATAATCTTCAGAGAAATACTTCTTAAAGCTTTTTTGAAGGCCTTCCAAGTGAACAATGATATCTGCAATCACATCTGGCATTGGAGATATTTCATTTTCTTCAAAAAATGATAGAGTGGGGAATGCAGATAAATTCTCCTCCTGTATTTGTGAACAAAACAGTATCAACTTTCTCTTGAAGGAATTTATTTTGCCACCGGCTGTGAAGGCTGTTGTGTTTGGTCCCTGAAGTCCCAAATTCAGTGTGTTGAGTTTGTCAAAAATGTCGCAAATACATTTTTCATGTCATGATTTTTTTCACTTAAAAACATGGAAAGTTTTGATCTCAGTTCAAAGAGACGGCTCAAAAACTTTCCCGCGAGATAACCACCTCTGTTCTGTATGTAGGAGTGAAGTTTTGAACTTGCCATCCATTTCTTCACACACGAAGGAGAATAATCTTGTGTTTAGAGCTCTAGCCTTTTCGGAGTTATTAACTTTGA
>WOGO01009897.1:0-10011 GCA_015342085.1 Leptinotarsa defecta | reverse complement strand
CAAGTTTACTTATTGCGAGAGTTGTAGATTTATTATTTCGAAAGCCAAACTAGAACAAGATGAATATTAATTTTTGACTTCAGTATTTTCTCATAAATTTTTGATAATATAGGGGGTAATGAAATTGGTCTGTGATTGACCATATCATTTGGATCACCTTTTTTAAACACAGGCACAACTTTTGAAATTTTAAGGCAATTTGGATAAATACCTAATTGTATACTTTTATTTAGCAATTCACATAAAGGAGATATTTGATTTTTTACTAATTTCAAGAGATTCACATTTAGTTCATAAAAATCCTTACTTTTATTGCTCTTCATTGTATTGCATTTGGAAGAGAAAGGTTTGAAACTCAACCTTTTGGAAAACTTTCAAGTGGAAATCTCACATTAAAGTGTATTTTCTGAATATGTTTTAATGAATTTTCATCAAGATCTATGTGTGAAAATATATTCAAATCGTATTTTTTAGAGAAAATACCTGGGACCAATACATTACCATGTGAAGACAATGAAGAGACAATTCTCAGTAGCAGCATTTTGGGAAAAGCCGAAATAACACTTATTCCACCAGAACATTCAGAAGAAGTTGAAAAACTGGATTATTCGGTATCACCGTCTGAAACTTCGACTGATGAATATATCGAAAAAGATGTTGTCGAAGATCTCTCTGGGTGGTTAGCCAATAAATTTAACAAACTATTTCCGGATTCGCTTACAACGAAACATGAGCATTCCTATGCAAAACCTACACATGTTGGTTCGGCAGAGCCTTCAACAAAACTTAGAAAATGTGTTGAAATATTGGAAAATGAATTCCATAAAATCAATAAAAGCACTTTCGTAGCAAAAAAGAATATTGTCAAGAGACTGTTGAAACGTTTGAAAGATGAAGTAGAAATTCCTGTACAAGTTACAGAGGCATTTATCAAGCAAAGGATTCTTATAAGGATGAAAAAATTGAATAGGAAAAAATTTGTTGGGAAGACAAATAGAGGAAAATCAAAAACTGTATCAAAATTGAAAAAACTGAGTTAGTAATGATTGAAATTTTTAAAATTCGAAAGTCTCGTCGAAAATTGTGCGAGTTGAGGATCAACGAGGTCGTGCCTTTTAACGTGCGATTTCTAGAATAATGAAAATTGCATCCAAATCGGTCAAGCCGGTTTTTTAATTAGCATGCAAAACCCCTCAGACAAACAGCGATAAGTTACACATTTATTATATATATTAATTGTGATATTCTGGTATTTTTTAAGGAAATACTCAAATCTGTCTGTGACCTATTTGTGTTGAAATATATGTTATTGTATTTGTTCATTGTTAATTCTAGTGATTCTTATTTATATGATGTGAATATGATTTTATCTTTAGACAACTAAGAACTTGCTCAGTTGAATTCTGTGAATTTGAAGTACTGAAAAATGTTCAAGCATATTAAGTGAATTTTGAGTATTCGAATACATTGTTTATTCTATGATTATTGTTTCAATATAGCCGTTATTAGTGATGAAAAAAGATTGAAAAATACTTTTGTAGTTACCAGAGGTTGTAATCGATTTGTATTAATAACAAATAACTTCGAACCATGTGAAAAATATTAATCTGGATGTACTGAAGATATTTGCATAACAGTATCCTCCAAAATGAATTGTTATTATAGATATCTTAAAATGTGTCTCCTGATATATCTCGACTTCCAAGTCGAGGGAAGAAAGATAAATTTTGAAGAGTACAGCTGAGTTAGGAAGGCGAGATTTAAGGTTTTTTATAGGAAGATTTTTCGTTTCTATATTTGCTTTCCATTGAATTTTTATTGCCTTTTTCTTCGCTGGGTAATGCCCTTACTAGCTACATCAATGGCACTTCTAGAATTTGTCAATTAGACTACATAGGATTGGTAGTTTTTTTAACAGAATAACTTGTGAAAACATATGCCTGTGTACCTATTATTGAATATAATTAGAATTAAACATGAGATATTTTTGCAAACATCGATATTTTTTGGACATGTCTTGAAGATGTAAATTATGATTTATATTTTGGTACCAAAATTATTTTTTAGAACTTTTACTTCTAACCCAATTTCTTATTTCTTCTTCTTTTTTCCTTCAATAGCTTCAGCTGCCAGGGCTATCCAGCCAGGACTTCCAGGATCATGCTGCTAATACAAGTAGAGCCCAATTAGTGTAATTTAAAGTCAATTAACAAGCGATGTCTGACTGCACTAGAGTGTAAACGTAAACACTAATGTGAAGTGATGCACTACGGTTACATGTATGGGCACTACGATCAGGTCATGATTGACGAAGCACTGCATGCGCACAAGTATTAAGTTTGTCTTGGTAACTACAGCTTTATATTGGATGCAATGAGAAATTTGGATATGGTTTGTATGTTAGATGGTGATATATGTTTGAAGAAGATATCGTGGAATGTAAGAGGCTGAATTGTTGAAGGAAGTATTTGTATATTGTGAGAATTTTTAGAGCAGGCAAAAAATATATGTAGGAGAGTCTGTATTTCCCCATATTCGCAGCTTTTTATTATGCTTCCTTAGTCCTTCAAAAGTATTTAATGTCCAAGAATTTGTAAATCTGAATCGCTTTGATTCGAAATTTTCATGAGATATATTCTTATGATTGTCTCATTTCATTAAATATGATACTAATATATGAATTTTGGAGTATATTACGCATTATTTGAATATATACATCTGGAAGATTATAATGGTGTACTAACGGATTATGTAGATTTTCAACGATATTTTTCCTCCAATGACGTCATGAAATGGCGCCCAAAATTTTTGACATTTTGTAATTCCTCTTATATAGTATGAATAGACTCTGAACTGCCAAAATAATACACTAACTCTGCTCTCGCTCAACAACGCAGTTTCATATATAAAAGATTCAGCAAAGTAGTTATTTGAATAATCGTTGGCACTAATATTATTTTTTTTAGCACACATAATTCACAATTATATCTTACAACTAGAAAGTGCCTGTGAGTTTCTCTCTCAATGTTTTTGGTTTCTACTTTCATTCAGGCGCATCGAACCATGCCTGTATCTGAATGTTGCATAAAATCATGTGCATGAAAGGTTCATCCATATTTGAGTCATAACAGCTAATCAACTCATACGTCAAAATTTAGCTGTAGGAGAAAAAGTTAGTGGTAGGAACGTATATCGATTATATGACATCATCTGTGAACAATATTAAGATAACATAATTCTAGTTATGTGTACTCGTATTGTAGGAATCAATTTTATGATATTGTAAATATTATTGTGATACTTTCAGTCGTATTCATCAAAGACACAAAATTACCCATTCAGGTAATTCTGATCTCAAGAAGAATAATTCATTATTCTGTATCGCAGATTAAGTTATCTGTGAGGCACAAAATAGTCGTAGGACCATTAAATTCACTCAAACTATCCGTTCTAACAAAATGGTGGTCACCGAAAATGACGTCCTTAGATCAAAGGCGCTGCCATTGAATATTCCTTCTGATTGTTTACTCTCCTATGGTTCTTCTATGGCAAAGAGTCTGATATGTATAAATCTCTCTGATATTCAAAACTCTTGCATCCTCATAATGAGCTATACGTAATAGGCCTTTCCGCTAGTACTTTATATAATATTTTTATGATTCTTCATGAAATATATGACTCTCAATGAATTGATTTTATGAAACAGCATTTGAATTCTTTTTACAATTAACGAAACGGTGTACGAAGATTTTTGGAAAGAATAAAGAGAAATAAGAATAAAGAATATTTAACTCGGCATGTACAACTTTCATGTGTTAGTGACACCTTAGACAAGGAAAGATACCTAATCTAAGAGTGACACTGATGACTTGACACATGCACGGCACGAAACAAAGAATATCTGTCACAGTTCATAGAGTTCTATTTTTCTGAATTTAATTGTCAAATATCAAATACGTTTATTTGTATATAATTGAGAAATAGGGTTCTGAAGAATCTGAAGTCGGAGTAATTATAAGTAGTACTTATTAATATCATTTTCCAAAACAAAATTGTGTAAATATGTCCGTTCCTAATTTAACAAACAGTATGATTCAGCAACAGAATTTAGTTATTAATCAAGTTCCACTTACTCACACATTAATGACCAATGTGAATGCTAACAGTATTCCAGTTGCGAACACTATTTCCCACACCAATTCGAACGACCACAGTGTGGATATGAAACCAGGATTATCTTTGGGAGATTCTGTTGGAGGTAACATATCATAATTTTTCATGAATTGTGAAACTTGACTAAAGTTGAGGCAGTGCTGCTATGTGCTTGATTCACTGCTGGTATTAGTTAGGTTGCAAACTGCTGGTATTAGTTAGGTTGATATCTTAGACAAGCATATATATATGGTGAACGATACGCTTTTGTTTTGTGGGGATTTTGTTCGAATGTACACTTCTACTCAAAATGTTTGCCTTCGGGAGATGACAAGCATGCTCAATTGCAAGAACCTTGTCACGTATGCTTTTGTTTTCGATTGAAGCAGAGGAACAACTTTTAAAATGTTTGCCAAATTTTATGTCAGTACTCTTTCATATCTTGCGTTGTAGAACGTTCCTGTGAATATGTTTTATTTCCATTACAAATGTTTGGAGTCTGATAATCAATACTTGTTCTTTTCAGGCACGACCATAGTACAAAACACCAATTCAATTCCAAAAGCAGTCCAGCAAATTGGGTCCTCAAGTGAGCCTCTTCAGCTCTTGACCAAGCAACGGCTCCAAGATCTAGTTCGAGAAACAGACCAGACTTTAAATTTGGAAGAGGAAGTTGAAGAAATTATTCTGAACTACGTGGACGAATTTGTAGATAGGTGTTTGAATGGTGCTGCACTAATTGCAAAAAATCGACACACCAACACCATCGAGGTGAAAGATGTCCAGCAATTTTTGAATCGTAACTATAATATGTGGACACCTGGATTTGGTACTGACGAGTTGAGGCCATATAAACGAAGCTTGACTACTGAAGCTCATAAACAAAGAATTGCTTTGATCAGGAGAACTTTGAAGAAGTTTTAGTTTTGGGGGAGTTGTGTCCACAATGTTTTTATTTTTATTAAAAGTGTTTTCAAGTTTAGAATTTAAGTATTGATTTATCGATTTCTTTGATTAGTTTTACGAATTACAATGTTGGTATGATGAAAGGAATTTTTCTTTAAATCCAGTCACCTATACTTGGAGAAAGTACTTTCATGTGGAATAACTTCTTTTAATAAATCTTAAAACCATGTATTCAACTTTCACTGAAGGAAGTATCGAGAAGATGTAACTACTATATAACACACTCTGAAACTCACTGTGCCAACTAAAAACATCACCAGACTCCATATTTTAGACAGTGGAAAAATGTACAATCATTTGCCTATGGACATGAGATCTGCCAATATAAATGACTTCCAATTCAGGAAGTTAGTCAAACAATTTCTATCTAATAGACCCTATTATACTTTGGATGAATATTTTAACGATCTTTTTAACTGACTTACTCATATTTTTTATCTTTATCTATTAAGGAGCTCCTGAGTTGTTCCTTTTTGTCTGCTCTTTTATAAACATGACTTTTACTCTTTTATATATACAATCGTTTATATCCTCCATTTTAACATAATTAGTACCCATGCACCATTTTAATTTCATTTGGTATGTATTGCATTTTTTTAGTATTTACTATCCAAGCTTTGTTGATGTTCGACCAGGGCAGTCGATTATAAATATATATACTAACAAAAACGTTACATGGTGTCAGAAGTGGGAATGGCTGCAAAAGGAAATGTGGATTTTCATCTTTTAAAATACAAAAACAATCCAATTCCTGACATTGGTCTATCACCAGCTCAAATACTCTCTAGTAGATTGAAAAATAATGTTCTACTGTAGATTTTTTATTAAAACCTCAGTCTAACTGTAATAAGAAATTACAGCAAAGTTTCAGTCAATCCAGAAGAAAACTTGAATATTACTAGAGTTTCTTTCCCAACACCAAATCGTTATTTTTAACACCTCGACCCGTGTTTCGATCATCTTCAAGAGGAAGATTAAACTAGTTTGGTCTTAAACTTAACTTAAACTAGTTTAATCTTCCTCTTGAAGATGATCACTTGGTGATCGAAACATGTGTCGAGGTGTTAAAAACAACGATTTAAACTAGTTTAGTCTTAAACTTAACTTAAACTAGTTTAATCTTCCTCTTGAAGATGATCACTTGGTGATCGAAACATGTGTCGAGGTGTTAAAAATAACGATTTAAACTAGTTTAGTCTTAAACTTAACTTAAACTAGTTTTATCTTCCTCTTGAAGATGATCACTTGGTGATCGAAACATGTGTCGAGGTTTTAAAAATAACGATTTGGTGTTGGGAAAGAAATTCCAGTAATATTTATTCCTACAACAAAGGTTCCAAACAGTGCATCATAAATTCCAAAACTTAGCAAAAGGTACGAGTCTCTGGTACTTTACTGTTTGGGTTAGATCTTTCCTGCACTGATGTGAAATAATACCTCGAAACCAGTGTGTAGGTGATATACCCGTATAATTTCAGCATGGTTCTGGATGAAGTAGAAATATCAGCGAAACTAACCTCCGTTATGTATCTTGCATAAATATCTGTAGGACATAATTCAATACCCAGCTTGGTATTAACCAGAGAAGTAGTTCCGGCAGGCATTTACCAGAGCCTATGGTGTAGGTAGTTGAGAGAGATGAATATTTCATTACAAATTGTCTATCAACATGTACTTTTGAGTCATACTCAAGAATAGAGTGTAAGATATGTTGCATGTACTGCATTTTAACTGCCTTTTCAATTTTTGTGATTATAAAACTGTATTTTTTAGTTTACTGCACATGTTTTACTCATTTCAAGTTGGATGTACTCCCAAAAATTGTAGAAGTTTTATCACAATTGAAGCAGTTCAAATCAAAAGTGAGAGTTTCTGTCAATTCAGAGTCACATGATTCCATTAGTTTTTAAGTTATTCGCAAAACCCAAGTTTTCAATCACACTCGAACGAAATTATTCAAAAACACATTACATCTCAAACATTTTTATTTGCTTAGTAATAAAAAATTACAAGTTTACTGTGGAGCCCTACCACGTCCGAATCCTTGCCTGAATTCAACGTCACCAGTTCCTGGCCCAACATCGGCCTTCTTGTCTGCTCCTGGACCTCCAGGTGTCCTTCTATACCCAGCACGATCCTCTGAAGGCTTTGAGGTTTCTGACCTGAGAGCAGTGGGCCGTGGTCTGGTTGTCTCTGTACGTGCAGGCCTCTTGAGGGTGGACGGGACAATTTCAGGGGGAAGATGTAAGAATGTCCTCAGGTACTCTATGCCAGGGTTTGTCAAATACCTGCAAATTACAATTGAACGATGTTATTGAAAGAGGAAACGATAATATATAAACGCCGACAACTTCTGAAGATACTGAACTTACTAATCCTTGAAAAACAAATTTGATTTTGAAAATTTATATATCAAAGGTTTACAAAACTGCAAAATACATTTCGCTATACAATAGTTTTCTCAAGTACTTTGAAGACAAACATTTCATATTCAAAAACGTTACTACGATTTACGAGTCGATCAGAAATTCAATCCAGATATCCAGTTTTAACTACCTCAAAGGAACAGATTACAGTAAACAGTAAAAGCAAGTAAATACAGGTAAAAAGGGTGAAAACGCTCCAGCTACATTTACAACTCAATTTTTTAGTCAGTTTCAGGAAATTCATCATTATTCACGAGGGTATCTATGAGATAAACACTTATTCTTTTGCCTTAATAATTGAAGGTGAATTTATACACATTTGATTAACAAGATGGAATTGATGCTTTCTGAATTCAAGAAAGCCACAATAAAACAGTAAGCAAGCGCTCAAGTTTTCATTGGAAAAAATCTGTAACATCCACTATTTTATATCTATTATTGTGTATTTTTTAACGCAGCATCACCAATTTACATTTCAGCGATTATACAAACATTATTTAAGAAACAATTAAAATTAACACAACACAACCTACAATGTTTTGATATTCAAAAATTATTAGATTAGGTTATCCCTCATTTTGACTGTGTCCTGAAATGGGCCCATCAGCGATCATTTACACAATAGAGGCCTAAACGTAAAAAATCTGTGACAAAAAGATAAGTTAAAAGTTGAGCAACTTCAACTCTTCGCTTGTTACTCTATAATTGTTAATTTTTCTGTATGAACACGTCCTTTGGGAAGTGATGAGTCAGCACATAATTCAAGATTGTTAGCTGCTAATAGAGTGCGCATAAATTCACCATTACAGTACGAGTACAACTGCTACATGTTTTTCTAGTTCATATACAAATGTTTTAGACCAATTTATTTACTAAACTAGACCATTACGACGTACCAATAATAATGCCTCCAGGCAAACTGCTCCTTCACATATCCCTTGGATTTGAGGGACTGCAAAGCTTTGATAACTTGCAAGTTAGGAATACTTTCCAGTTCAGGATGTTTGGGAGCATGGTAATCCTTCTTGGCAACCATAACACCTTCTTTGAAAAGGTATTCATAGATAGCAACTCTGTTCTTTTTTGGCATCAACATCCTGAAATTAAAATAAATAATGTAGATGTAGGTAATAGGTTAGGATAACTTTTTATGTTTGTTCAAAGTTTTCGCCCAAAATTAAATGTAGAATTTGAAGATTTCGAGTAGATGAAAGATGAGTGCTTATTTATTAAAAAAAATCACAATTGATGATTTAGATAAATTTGAAAATTCACTTTACTTACTTGACGCTACTATCTTGAAAGCTACCAAACTAAAAAGAAATAAGATAGAACATGAAATTCGTCAACTCTTCTTCTTGTTATTTATTCTTATTCTTCTGGCACAGCTCAAATATGGGCTATGACATAAAGATTTTCTGCCGGTAAAAAATTTCGTTGAGCATTGACATTGAAATTATATAGACACAGTGGAATTTGAAACACAAAAGGTACTTCTTATAGATATTACAAAAAAGTAACCTACTGGGTTTCATTTGACGGTCATTCGAGAAATTCTACACGACTATGTAAAATATGTTTTGATCAAAGAGTGAAAGCCTTAGGTGAATCTGGCTACCCGCCCTCAATTTCACACAAACACGATCATTAATACCAATTATGAGAAACTAAGCCACAACCATCAATGATGATTTTAAATCGGAGACAAATTCAATATTGTAGTATCTCCGTTGAAAACAACTCAAGCACTTCAAACATGTCTACCATAGTAGTAGACGAAACCTCACAAAGATTAGTCTCGCAAATGTTTCATGCTAATTCAACAGCAGAGAAACATCTGCGAGACGATTAACCTCTGTGGGGATTGACAGATAAATAAACAAATCCATATATTAACACTTCATCAGGAATGTTAAATTGGTTAAGGCTTTCTCCTCAAAATAATCAGTGATTATTTTATTTCAACTATACATAAGATATTTTGTATATATGCATGCGTATGTACTCTAGAGGCTTATTAAGTTCCTCATAACTGAATATTGAAAGGTTAGCTGGAACAAAATGAGTGTAGAAATAAAACTGACGTAATGAAAAGAGAATTGAAAATTTCTATGTTTTTTACCCCTTTTATTTGTAACTAACGTTACTGCAGTTTCGTCCTATACGGATATTTTCAAACTTATACAATAAACTCTCTGAGTTAGAGACATCAGAGTAAATCTCATTTCTGAAAAGTCGATTTCATAGAAAAGGTTTGTGTCAATTCATCTCACACAAATATATTTGAAAACTGATTCACATTTCCTTTTCGAACAAGCGTTATACTTTAAGTGAATTAACGAATTTATTTTTTATCACAGACATTTCACTTTGAGAATTTTTGCGAGCTGATCTCTCCGAATAGAAAGTGGGAATCACAAATTGCAACAAACGTAAAAGTTGTTGTAATATGTTATTCAACAAACGG
>WOGO01009896.1:0-10011 GCA_015342085.1 Leptinotarsa defecta | reverse complement strand
ATTAAAATAGGGGATGTCATTGACCATGCAATGAAACGAAAACAAAGGAATAAAAAATTCGCAAACGTTGATGGTGCTACAAAAGATGTGATTCGGCAAACAATTTATGGTATATACCAAAAAAATGAAGTACCAACCTTGAAAATGATTTGGTATAAATTACTCGACTATTCCGATTACAATTACAAATCTTTAGAAACTCTACGAGGTGTGTTATTGTCTTGTGGTTTCAAATATAAAAAATTGAACAATCGGATGGTTATAATGGAACCGACACGCATTGTTCAACTCCGACAAGAATATTTGAGGCGACTGAAAAGCTACCGAAAATCCAGCAGGCATATAATCTACCTCGACGAAATTTGGTTTGACACCCATGATGTTGTCAAATATGGCTGGGTAGACGAAACCAAGTATAGTGCTTTGAACACACCTTCTTCAAGGGGAAAACGTGTTATAATTCAAAGGTGAGATATCACATTATTGAAAAATAATAATTGACAATGTACTCCATATACTTCAGAAGTTGAGATGATAGATACATTCAAGCGTTAGTACCAGAGAATTGAGAATGCTACCAAGGCTCTTATTAATGTAACTTCTTTCTGAGATATTATTATTTGATTTGACTTGTTGACTACCTCCAGAAAGATACCCTTTTATGAATGATCAAAAAAATATTTTTCAAAAAATAAATAAATCAATTTTAAAATTATTGAACTGCCAATTGTTTTATTTACTGTTACATAATTCTGAAATTTGTGTTTCAATTTGTTTATTTTCAGTTTCTTCAAGTTATTTTGTTGAGTTATTGACTAGTTTTAAAACTTTCATGTTGTACTAAAAATCTTTCAAAATGATCCATTTCCAATCACTGCATCGGGCTTGAATGAGAACGATGGAAAAATGCCAGTTTTATTATAACTAATACAGTGTAGCATATCCCGATCTCCTAAAATTGATTCAATTCTGTACCATTATCTTTAAATAGTGACAAATTATCAAAATAAACCGTCGAATGTGAAGTGTAAATATAATAAAAACATTATTCAGTTATAACAACCGAGATAAAAAAATATTCATGATGGAAAATTTTCAGTCTTCTATGCATATTTAACAACACAAATAAATAACAGTATACAATAGATTTGAATTAGTATTTGGTTACATCATAATGTGCTAGTATTTGGTAAATTATACATCAGTGGCGAAATGTTGACTTAATATAGAAACATTTTGTGATCTTTATTATCAAGTCTATGAGTGTCCCAAATGTTATCATCCAAAGAAAGGTTCACTGTGGGTAAGACTGTATTGAAAAATAATATGCTTTCAGAAATAATAGTTTAGAAGGCGAGACAGACGTTTTCATGAAAAAAAAAATTGTCGTCAACAATTTGAAAACTTTCGTGGAGTTCAACCATACTTATTTCATTATATATCGAAATTTTGTATCACTCTTTGTATTGATTTTCTGAAATAAATATTATTATTATTATTATTATTATTTCATTAGTTCGGACTTCCATATTAGAACATGATATAAAATGCTTTGAAATATTCGAAAGAACTAATACAATTGAAAAGAATAGCTGGAAATAACAATTATATTAGGCAAAAAAACAATGCACTGCAATGAAATTGCAGTGAAATGAATTACAAGCAAAAAATTGAACGATTAAACATCGGGAGATGCCCGTTTGGCGGTAGTTGACCGTTTTCCGCTCATTTATGGGTTTCCATTTGTTGCGTATCTCTACGCTAGTATGGCTGAATATGTTATTGGACTATATATATGCGACTTCTTTGAATTTTATCCAAAACCAGTGTTTCTACTTGTGAATAATCTCAGCTTGGGAACACTCGATGTTATGTTGATGATTCCAAACATGCTATTCCTGATTTGCTTGTTTCCCCTCTTGTGCTTGGCAATGCGGAATTCCAATTGTCTCTTAGTTTTACCGATATAAGATTTTCCGTATTCACAGGGTATCCGGTAAATGCAATTCTTGGAATTGCAGTCCTCGTTTGGTGGCCTGGCTTTGGTGAGGCTACTACGGATAATGTTTTCGAATCTGCAGCAGGTTCTGATATTATATTCGAACCCAATTCTTCTTATCCTTTCCGACAATCCTCTGATGTAGGGAACTATAAGATAGCAAGAGCCTTGCGAGGCTCTTGCTATCTTTCAGCCAAAGTCTGTTCCACCATCACATTGAAGTAACCATTCCATTGAAAATAATTGTTGATGATGTCTAGTTCCTTCTTCTCCGAAAGCTTGGTCTACTAGGGTCTTGATAATTCCTCTTTCAGTCGATTGATGATGGTTGGATTTGTGGTTCAAATTTGTGAGTGGTTTTCCGTTATACAGATGTTTTCCACTCAGTCTAGGTTCTCTTCACCAATACCTCTGAGAATTGCAATTCGTTGTGGACTTTCGTCTCCAATGTGGAAGTGATGGAAGGTCTCATGCTGTTGATATGTTTCAGGAAGGTTTCTAGTTCTGTATTCTCGTGGTTCCATATTATGAAGGTGTCGTCAACGTATCTCAACCAGACTCGGGGTTTCTTGTGGGCTTCTTTAATGGCCAGAGTTTCAAACCACTCCATATATATGGTGGCTATATAGAGACACTTTGAATTGAATGGAGAATGCCACTCAGAATGCGTCTATGAAAGTGACGAATCCATATCGGCTCATCGATTTTTTTTCGTTAAACACAAAAAAACAATAATTTTCTCTATTACCTGGAACAGTTAGGAAATTACTAGTAATGAACCTGTGTAAAATCTACTAGCCTGTACTAGGATACACAATAAATTTTAAAAAACAAATATCATGAATGATTACATTGTACAATAAAAATTTACATGATTGAACTAACATTCAATGGTATTTCCTTTTTTTCACTAGATATCAGAATAAAACCGCGGAAATTTTTGGTAATTTCGTAGATACACATAATTTTACATGTTCCATAATGAAGTTCATGAAATATTACTGAATATATTATTATATGTAATGATTGTGTAATTTTAAACCATTATTTTTTAGTGTAGGGTGCTTTTTCGATATTAAATCCAAATAAGACATGGAAAAATGAGTGTTCACCAAATTTGGTGAAAAAAAATCTTTTAGAATAAAAAATGCAACAAACAGTTATTCCTTCTTTGATGGGTTTCATCACATTACTATTTCTTTTGGTTTCAGAAACTATCGGCACTGAACTAATTTAGACAATAACAACTGATAAAATAGTATATAGTATATGAAAAAATATTATAGTTCCGAAAGAAGTGAGACATTGGCACAATTCATTCACCTAAATGAGAGTAGCGAAAGGCAAAACCAAAAATTAGAGAAAGTGTTTCAGTTGAGAAATGTACCCTTTTTCAAAGCTTTTTGGAATAATAATCAAAAATTCAGGAAATATCTATTACCGGAAATATTGGAAAATAATCTCAGTTCGTCAGTTTCGTTTTGATTTTTCTCTGATTAATATCAGACAAATGAACACTTTCTTATTACTGCTTTTCGAAATGTATGAAATGGCGTTACACAAATTTTCAATTCGACGTCTCAAAAAGCAACGCCAATTATAATTTTTATGTTTTCTGGAAAAAAGAGTCATATGAAATGAGTAATTTTTATTGCCGAAAACTTCACTGATAATCGTTCAACTAATAATTTTAAAATAAAATTCAAGTAAGCTTCAATATGGGTAACTTTCTAATTCAACAGATTTTAAAACACTTACATATTTCGATTTTCCTATGCTGACCCTCTTTATGATGAACATATTGTATATAACTTACCCACTAGTCTGACAGAGTAGTTCATAAAGAAAAACCAGGTCAATAAATCACAAGATGTATTCAAATAATGGACTCATATTTAAAAAAGCATTTTTTGCAAAGAGCACATTACGCTCATGAAAACTGGTTTTTAGTCTGGTGTGATTTTTTGTGGATTTTTTTTTTCAACTGGTAACTGAAGTGATGATATATTTGTACATATTCATCAGTTTGCATAAATCCAACTGCGTTCTGGGCGTTTAAATTTCTTACCTTTTCCAATTAGTGCTGGATTTTACTGTCGACATCATAAAAGCCTTTGAAAGACTTTTACTCTACAATTTTATATCGAATTCATATGGCCCATCCAATGGATTTGCCGTATCTACTCTGTCTGACTCCACTTCTTTACAATTTCTATTTATTACTATCTATCGGCAATAAACAAGTGCACTCGAATGAAATAATAAGTATATTTATGTAGATCATACTTTTTGTTTACATTCCATATCATTTCAAACTTAGCACTATTTTCCTCCAATTACACATGTCGGCCAAAATTTTTGTCATTTCATAACCCCCTATATACAAATCATGATTTCTACCTCGAATGGGCACAGAAGAGCAATCAGAAGGTAAAATTCGCGCCGTTTTCTCAGATCTGAGAAAGAATATTTCGGACCTATGACTGTTCTGTGCATCGATCAGTTCATTTAGAAAATATTGATTTCAAAGGATATTCATCAATAGAAAAGGCGTTTCTCTGCAACAATTTCAGGTTAGTTATCAGTTATTCATTATTAGCAACAGTTCAAATCGGCACAGGCTTTGAAATCAGTCTATATAAATACCAATTCATCAAATTTTGCGAATAATCACTTTCTAAATTTTCTTTAATGGTATCAACATAATGATTGTAATAAATAATAATCATGACGGATTTATCGATTAAAATTTCATGCTTATAAATTCGAATCGATATTATCGATTTGCATGTGTGCGTGCAATATTAAATTGCTACTTTATTCGGTATCGTTTTTATAAAATATGGTATTATATTCAATGGGTGCTCGCGTACCTTTGACTCGTAAATATTTTTTATGGAAATTACTGGAGATCAGCTTTCATCACTGGAATAAAAATGAAATTTTAATGAAATTTCATTGAGGCGGGCCCACGTGAGTTCATCCTTTGACTTTCATGTGTCTCATTTATTATATAACAAATTTACAATCAGAAGAGTTTAAATTGATATGTGGAAGATGATCACTTCAAAAGCAGCCTCACTACTCGTTACAGAAGCTTATACTGAATCAGTTTTTTGCAAGATTTCTTCACTACAGAATAAGAAAACGCAGTTGTAGAAGTGTCAACTAAATCAGGCAAGAGGCAGATAGATAATCTCAATTCTAATTTCTCAAGGTACTAGTCAACACACACCCTACTTCTGCACAAAAATCACACACAGCGAGGAGAAACCAGCAAATAGCAGAGCATATTTGGGCATAACATCAAGTGATCCTAAGCCAAGATCATCTACAGGGAAGAACACTGTTTAGGGGAAAATTCGAATAAGCTGCATACATATTGTCCAATAATGCATTCAGCCAAGCTAGCGTAGAGATACGCAACATATGGAAATCCACAAAAAAACGGAAAACGATCAACTCTCGGCAAACAACCATCTCCCGCTAAACCGGTGAAGCATGAAGAGGGGATAGGTAACAGGACCCGAGTGACCTATAAATAGTCATTTCTTGGAGGAATAAGTCCAGTCATCACCCGAAGATGATTGTGAATACTAACAACCGGAACATAGTGAAGTAACTTGAATTGAAAACTCTCAATTTTTGAATTTCATTTCATTTTGATTGTTCAATTTCTTGCTTGATTTTCATTTCATTGTAATTTATTTTCAGGGTCCTTCTGTCTACTAGCTATCTTTTCAATTTCAATTTTCATTTGTTATTTTAGAGATTTGAAATCATATCTTATTAGATAATGAAAATCACCATAAAAAATTGTCAACTACTCCGGTGGATCCATGGCCGTGCTGTCAAGGATTTTCCGCCCTGAATTACTTAACCGAGTCACTCTAATGTACCAGTTAGAGCAGTCAAATCTCCACCCAAACATAGAGGTAAACCAGCGGCTCATACCCATTCCAAGGCTGGGAAACCAGTCGCTTCTCAGGAGACGAAGACGGCTAATGTTTCGTCTAGAAAACCTGGAAGAAAAACCGGACTTGGCTCTTCGAAAGCGAAGACGAAAATCGTCTCCAAAAAAATTTCAGGCAACTCAGAGACGGCAGGTGTTCTCACCTCATCATCTGAGCCACGCATCTCTCGATCCCGGAAGAAGTGGGTGAAGGTGTCCTTAAGGATCCTCCATTTCCTTCCAACTAGGGTCGAGGACTTCAAAGTTTGCGTTAAGTTGAAGTGTTTGCAGGCAAACTTACAACATGCCAAGGCCGCATCATATGTCCACGGTAATAACCAAGGACTAATTAATCAACCTTGCTTTCCTGCAGGAACAATAGATAGGAAATACAGGTCGATAAACCGGACTGAGGAATATTCCTGGTGAGGTGATAGCGTGCTTAAGTGTGAAACCCAGAGCACGTCTGTTCATCAAGTAGTATATTAATTATTTTATACTTACAGGCTTCTACACTCAAGACGTGGTAGCCATCTCAATTTCCCTACTGGGCAAGAAGGGTGGGAAGAATGTTATCGCCTGCTCTGCCTACTTTTCGAGAGCTTCGTATACCTTACCTTATCTAGCTGGTAGACAACTCATCGAGTATAGCAAAAGGAACTCCGAATCATAATGTGATGTGACGTCAATTCACGCTATATAGTGTGGGGAGTATGAATAGGGGCAGTATGAATATAAACCACAAAGGTTAGTTACTCGTCGATTAAATACTTGGGAAAGGGCTGTCTGTAATTAATGTGGGCTCGGAACCTACTTTTGACACTAGCAATAGGCAAGAGGTATTAGACTCAACCATAAGCTCACATTCTCTGAGCAACAAAATACACCATTGGACTGGATCTACTGAACCTTCTTGTTGAGACCATAGATATATTCTTTTCAATATTGAAACAGGTCTAAGACTAGTAGTGGAATATCGTGACTTGTAGTCTACTGATTGAAGCGGTTATAGAAACTCCTTCTTATCGCATTACCATTTACAGTTGTAATGATATGGATACATATCATTACAACAACATTACAACATATCAGTAGCGAAGCAATTTCGTGAAGCAGTGATCCTAACATAAGAACTCTGAGAATTGAAAGAAATGACCATAACTTTTCTTGGTGGAACAGAAGCACTGAAAAACTAAGAAAAGAAGATCGACGATTATTCAATCGAGCTAATAATTCAGGTAAAAGGGAGCTTCATGAAACAACTCTAAAAATATACAACAAAAAAATCAGAAAGGCAAAACGGGAGTCTTGGAGAAAGTTCTGTGGAAGTATCTCTGATTAACCTCGCAGAATAAGAATTCACAAGATTCTCTCTAGAGATCCGACTGCTGTAATAGGGTCGCTGAAATGACCCGATGGAACATTTGCGACCTCTAGAAAAAACGTTAGAGCTTTTTAGGCGTCAAACGCCAAAAAAAACGATTGGGAGGTCGTCAAGAAAGTTATCACAGCAACGGCAGTGGAATAGGCTATCAAGTCGTTTTTAACCTTTCAAATTTCCTGGGGAGGATGGTGTATTTCCAATTCTTTTCAAAGAAGGACTGAAAATAATTTCATTCATTCTCATAAATTCGTATAGAATTAGTCTGGCGTGGAATTACATATCACCCAGTTGGTTGGCAGCAAGAGTGGTATATATACCTAAAATGGGTCAGAAAGGTCCACACTCCAAATCGGTATGACCAATCAGCCTTACATCCTACCTGTTGAAAGGATTCAAACGAATCAGGACACATCAGGAAGGTGGATTTATATGTAGCCCCCCTAAATAGCCTCCATTATGCATATCGAACCAGTAAATGTACAGTTTCAGCATTAAACAAACTTGTTGAGGAAATTTCTCAGTACCTTGACAACAAGGAGATTGCAATTACTGTATTTCTTGATATTGTATTTGTGCATTTGATAATGCACTACTTAATTCTATAGAATCAGTTCTGGTTGTGAAAGGCTTAGAATCGACCACAACTGAATGGATCTATGCATGCAACTACGATTCTACCAGATGAGGCCATCAAGTTCAGGGTCACCAGGGGCTGCACTGAAGACGAAGTACTATCTCCCCTTCTGTGGTCGCTCCTGATGGATAGCCTACTTGATGTACTCGTTAGATCGGCAAGCTCAGTCAGATAACCTTGTCACCTTAACAAGATCCACGTCGAGGAGGCAGCTTGTAATATCTTCCAAAGTACGATGGTGCCAGAGGGCATTGTACTTGATAAATTACTCACATGGAATGCTCACTTGGGAAAAGTTTCACACAAACCGCATTGTTCCTAAGGAAATGTCGAAAGATATGTGGTATAACTTGGGGTTTATGTCCGAAAAAAATTCATTGGGTGATGATTGTCAGACTAATGATTACTTATGGAGCGATTGCCTGGTGGCCGAAGGCTTTACAAGCGAAGCTCTCTGGCTTACAAAGACACGCTTTTCTGGCTATCTGTGGTGCCATCAGTACCACACTATCAGCGGCTATGGAGATCCTTCCAGATCTACTTCCTCTCCACATTTTTTTGGAGAGAGAGGCTAGATGGATTGCGTACGTATAGACCTGGGCACATCGCCAATTGCATAAATCAATCTGAAGCAGAGTTCACAAGATTGCTGGTAGACACTGGAAGTCTACCATCACTGAGAATGACCTCTGACATTATGCCTTCAACTGTCAACTGCCTCATACTGTGATTTTCCCAAGTAGGGAGGACTCGATCCTCCGGAAGAAGGAAATATCAAGAGCTAATAGTTGTTGGTTCACAAATGGATCAAAAATACCTTCAGGCTCTGGTGCAGGTGTTTTCAGTTGCAGACCCAGGAAAGAGATATCAACCTGCATATTTACCTATGGAACTATATGTCTAGCGGAAATCTATCTATTGGTAAAATCCAACCTCACACACAAGTCAATACAGATTTTCTCGAACAGTTAGGCGGCGAGTGTTGACAAAGAGGCTACTGACTCCTTTGCAAAGAATGCTACTGCAATCAGCTTTATTGTATCAGAACTTGTCATTGGCATCGCTATAATTATGACAAACAAATATTGAACAGCTGGATGGCAAGAAAATTTGAGGACTTTGGGCAAAATGTTCCAGGATTGTCCAACTATAAGGCGTTCATTCACCTTTCGAAGCTTGAGAGCAAATAGTTATTCAACTAGAGTAGAGATGAACTACGATATCTAACGGGCCTCCTCACAGGTCATTGTCGTCCAAATCATCAAATGCATAGACCCGGAGTGTTGGAAGAAAGTGTGTGTTCTGCAAATAAATGAAAAATCATTTCACTAACCAGGTGGCAGTCCACGACCCTTTCGTTGAGAGTATTAAAAACTGGTGTTGATAAAATATTCCTCCTTGGATTTCATTGACTTTGAGATTGCTTTTATGACAAATAGAATTTTGAACATCTTGCACGAAAAGTCTACGACGACTAGGTACTACTAAATGTAGTCCTCATAATGATGATGCTAACTTTATGGTTCTTATGAGGAAATAGTGTTTTCACTCTCAGTAGCAGTCCTGATCATGTTATTGAAGTGTATTCAATAGAGTGTTTTTTTTTAATATTCCATTAGATCATTACACTAAGTATATCATATGGTAAGGCAAGCTGAGTTATAAGTAGTAGATTACAGCCGGTTCTGGGCCTCCCCCATCACTATGACGAATTAATTGCTTTTTTTGTTGTTGTTTAGTATCATCAAGGCGATGTGACCTTGAAGGGTCTGGTGCATGGATCGTTCAGAATTTTTTTCATATGAGATTTTGTGTGTGTGTGTGACATAGTAACGTAATTACATTTGATTGGTATGTGTGTGTGTGTGTGTGTGTGAATTTAAGGTACAGGGTTTCATAATGTGCTTGTCTATGTACAAACATATGTCTGCATACTTCGAAGATCCTTCAAATAATGAATGTTTCATCGGTGTGAGCCCACCAAGTTAGTAGTGGTGTGACGTCACAGCAACAACCGTTCAACGGTAAGAGAGCAAGATGTT